>PVJH01002417.1:0-169848 GCA_004026705.1 Nesogale talazaci | reverse complement strand
TTGCAACATGAATAGACTACCCAATCTTAAGCCCTTCTCACAACAATTGAAATCTTGGCTCCCACTGTTAGAGGCACAATCTAGCTTTTTGAGTATGTGTTCTTTTTTTGGGGGGCGGGGAGGGAAGCATCACTGGCCTCTTGTGGCAGTCATGTGCTTATGTTAATTTTATGATTGAAATGTAGGGGTGGAGTCTAGCTTGTTAATCTGGAGATAGCCATTGAGTAGCCAATGAGGCCTCTATGTGGGCATGGCTTTCTCCTGAGACTTCTGGGAAATCTCACGATATTTCCCTCATGAAGACATATCTTCACCAGTTGTTGAGAGTTAGTCTTAGAGATGATTAATCACAAACAAGATAAGCTGGCAGCTTTCAAGAAGCTGGAGGAGCCAGCAGAGAGACCACACTGCTTTGCCCTGATGGAGCCAGACCTCTGAAGATGGGGCGGCCACATGGAGACCTCTGCCAGCGATGAGTTGCTTCTGCTGTTGATGGACCCTGAGTCCTGGAGGCGAGGTGCCCTGCCAGCACTGGGATTCTGCACCCACTGCCCTGTGACTTCATGAGTCAGAAGAAGACTTTACAGACTGATTTTGGGCATATGGGTTAATATCGGACTTATGTCTTTGTACTGGACTGGATTGGGTTGCCTTCTTAGTGTCATTCTTTTTGTATATAAACACGCATCTACATGCATGTCTATGAAATTTATTCCTCTAGCCTACTCGGACTGACACACATCAGGAGTGGGGTACTAGTGAAAAAAATCATAAGATGGAAAGTAGAAGCTTGTTTGAGTTGTGCCTCGTGGTATTGTTACTTTGGCTAGACAGAAGTCAGATATGTCCTTGGAGTTTACTGAGTTATTTTCTGGAAACAATATGGGAAGTTAAAGTTTTGATTATTTTGTTTGGATGCTGTCTTTCATTATTTCTATATAAAATGAATACTGTTAATGTATATCTTGAGCTAAGGGATAAAAACTACCTTTTAAATGTCTCAGAACCTGTCCTGCTAAAGGAGAATGGTTAAGAAGGTCAGAATGTCTGACCAAAGGAGGGATCTGTTTTGATGCCTTCAGAGACCTAATTCAATGTTTTTGTGTAACTGTAAACAGCAGTTTAGATAAGGATATAGATAAGCTTAATAAGTATTCACCTTGACTGTTTTAAGAATTAAGTTTGACTTCTGACTATGCTGCTTATACTGATTTCTTATGCCTGTTATTGTAAATATAAGGATGCATAGAAATGTTTATTGGGAAGTATGTAAAAGAGTTTGCAAACCCAGTTAATTCAAGCCAAGCTTTGATCTTTAGAGGGTTTAGGACTTAGCATCAAAGACATCTCTAAAGTGATTAACCCCACCTTGAGCTTAAATGGGGTTAGGCCACACCTAGAAAGACTTCTCTGAAGAAAGTAGCCCCACCCAGTCTTTTGGAGTACTCAGGATACTTGTAGTCTTAGAGAAGGACAGACTGACTGATAAAGAAGGACAGAGTCAAATTCCTTGGAAAATCCTGACTAGTGATTGTCTTCAAAAGCGAAGGAATCTGGAACCATGAAGGCAACTCCTCTCTGGGTCTGAATGTTAAAGGAAACTTGTAGCAGGCTGAGATGCTTGTTAGGTGACTACCCAGATTTATTACTTGTCAGTGAAAGCAGAAGAAATGCGGCAATAAAGAGCCGGGTTGACTTTGGCCACTGACACCCGGGGACTTGATTCACAGGAAATAGAGGAGATGAGAGCGGGTTTACTGGTCTTAAGTTCATAACCTAGCATGAGAGAGCTAGGCATGTTGAGAATTTGTTGGGACCTTGGTGTAAAGGAAGGCCACTGTGGTGAGGCTAAGTGGAAAAGCCCACATTGAGTTGACCAGAACCTGACCAGAGGAAGAGAAGCGATTTAAGTCTGTGAACTGGTGCATATCGTTGCTGACTTTATGGATCGCCTGTCCTGATTTGACTTTGCTAATGGACGCACACTTCGTGAGTTTCCAACTGGAATGAAGATTCTTCACGTTGAAAGATATGATTGTTTCCTTACAGCATTGGGTTGGTGTAAGTGGGCAATATAGAAATTAGATACCCAAAATGGGGGAATGAAGGCAAGAGGTGGTTTGGCTTGGAAACTCTTATAGGTGGTGGAACATATATTCATAGGATTATAGGATCAAGGTGCAGACATTTTGTAACTACAGTTGTAAGGCACAGGATATCTCTTGTTTTGTTCACTTATAGAATTTTATTTTTAAATGACGGTGACACATGTTGAATTGTATGCATTTTAGTTTTATGCTGTTAGTTATAGAAATTATTTTATTATTTATTTGAGGGCTACATATGGTTACAGAGTTATGTGAATGTATAAAATTAACAAGCGGTGGTCTGTGGCAGTCATGTGCTTATGTTAATTTTATGATTGAAATGTAGGGGTGGAATCTAGCCTGTTAATCTGGAGATAGCCATTGAGTAGCCAATGAGGCCTCTATGTGGGCATGGCTTTCTCCTGAGACTTCTGGGAAATCTCGCGATATTTCCCTTGTGAAGATGAGAAGCTATCTCCAGTTGTTGGGAGTTAGTTTCAGAGACGATTAATCACGAACAAGACAAGCTGGCAGCTTTCGAGAAGCTGGAGGAGCCAGCAGAGAGACCACACTGCTTTGCCCTGATGGAGCCAGACCTCTGAAGCTGGGGCAGCCAGATGGAGACCTCTGCCAGCGATGAGTTGATTCTGCTGTTGATGGACCCTGAACCCTGGAGGCGAGGTGCCCTGCCAGCACTAAGATTCTGCACCCACTGACCTGTGACTTCGTGAGTCTGAAGAAGACTTTATGGACTGATGTCGGGCATATGGGTTAATTTCAGCCTTATGACTTTGAACTGGACTGGGCTGGGATGCTTTCTCCATGTCCCATTCATTTTGTATATAAACCCTTTCCTTATATCGATATGTGCGTCCCTGAATTTGTTCCTCTAGTCTACCCAGACTAACACACACTGGGAGTGGGAGGCACAGCCTTCCTCCTAGAGAGCTGTTGCTGAATTTGAATCGCCAAGCCAGTGAGCCACGGTCCTACACTCAACCACTGCAACTCTGGTGCTCAGCCCAAGGATATGTTCTTCAGAGACTAGTCTCAGGATAAAAAATCTAAAATACGTGAGATCAAATCCTTTCTTCCTTTCTAAAGGTTATTCCTGCCGAACTTCTTCCAACACAGATTTGTTCTTCTGGTATTCAATGGTGGCATTGGTGAGACCCTACACGGGAACCCCACTGGGTGAATTGGACTCTACCTCAGATACACTTGAAACCTAAGGACTTAAGTTGAAAACAGCTGTACCAAGAGTGGTACACTACTGGTTAGCAGACAAATGAGATTTTGCAACATCAACACCCTGTATGTAGTATTAAGATACATACTATCTCTGCAATCCTGTGATGGCCATTCGGTTGTATGTTGCTTACGCTGTGCATAATAGGGTGTGTCTCAGAGGTGTACTGCTATTGGGGGTCACCCTCTTGAAACACTATAATTTAAATGAACCCCTTATCCTTTAGTCTTTCTTTTTAGTTATCCATGTTTCACATGCACCATGACTTAGAAAGACATCCCTTAATCTTCAGGGTGACATCTTTGCTTTTTAAGACTTTAAAGGAGTCTTCTGAAATACACACTTTAACTTGTTGTGTAAAAAATTCAATTGTTCCTATAATTTTGAAAATGACTCCTGCCCACCTGATGTCTTTTCTTATGTATAAAATAGAAGAAAGGACTGGCTACATAATTCATGGGTCTAGTAAAAAAAGAAGCTGTGGATACCCTTAAAATATCGCTAAAACTTTCAAGATGGCAATATCATACAATTAAACTTATCAGGGGCCTTTCTGAACCCAGAGCTCTATATAATATATAGGTCTTACTTCCATGAATCAGGCCCTGAAAAGAGACATTAAGGACACCAGCTTTCATTGGATTCAAATGAAAGGATGCATTTGAGAATACTCAGTTAATTACAAAACAGACCAATTTGGGCTTTGATAACTATAGTAATAAAGAAGTTACATGTTCTGCAAATGTTTTTATGTATATATTTTCTGGAATACTTTCTGTCTCCTTGTGCCTGAGATAAGATGAGAATCAAACAACCAGCTTTTAATTTATTTTATTATGCTACTTTTCTGAGATCATGCCGGGAACACTTGTCATCCAGCATGTACTGACTAGTTGGATTAACAAGCGTGTAGAGGTAGAGAGAGAGAGAGAAAATTTTCCTGCATATTCTTCACCTACAGAGATATGAAAATGTTAAGTTCTTGTGTTTGCTTTAACCATAAAAATGTTATAGCTTCTAGGATTAAATGAATATATGAGTATCTATTGGAATTCATTTATATTTATTTTATTTTACAATTAATGTTGATATCTAAAAAAGAATTCATTTGAATAGTCAGAGGGAATTGTTATCATTCAATCCTGTGTTACTAAGATGAAATAACACCCTGCTGTTAATGGAATTGTGGGCTATCTTCAAGCAGGGCATGTGTGAGTCAGTGTGAAAGTGATTCATACCCAATCATTTCTGGCCCATTTGAGAGGTTAAGAAACTAAATAGGCCATGAGTAACTTCAGTTAATTTAAGCCATGTATGTACAAGTAAGAATGCAGTTAGTGTCCAAGGTCTGGGTTTATTAGGAGAAAATTGCTTTTTTCCTCTTACAGAATTTGGCAGAATTGCTGAAACACACAATCACCACTCAAAGTCTAACCTGCTATAAAATTCAAATGAGCTATAAATGTAGACTTTGGATTTCAGTTCAATAATCCCATTGGCTGTGCAGATTCTGTAATGGCTTATTTCATTTTCATTCTGTTTCCTTTTTTCTTCTTTTTTTTTTGAATGTATGAGTATTATCCAAACATGTTTTAATGCAAAACTGAATAGTTGGGCCTGTTGTTAAAAGCAAGAGATTATATTATTCACAATTAATAGATTTTGTATTAAATACCTTGAGGAAATAAGGTAGTAATAATGCTCTCTGATCCTGTGGGTCTTTGAGCTTATCCATTTAAATTCTCATAGGTATAAATAAACCTTTATGAGGTTTGTATTTTTTATACAAGAAAAGGATGTCTAGCTGTAGATATTGATATCAAATACATTTGCATCAGCTTAAAAGAGGGAAAATTCCTTCTGTAACAGACTAGAAAATTAATACAAAAATTAATGAGTTCAATTTAAAAGATCTACCCCAACAATAGAGGACTATAAATATAATGAATTTGCTATCATCCCAATGAAATTATTGAGTGTTCAAAGTTTATATCACTGAATAGTCGAATTCCACGAGTAAAAGAGGTAGGATTTATCTATACAAAGGTTAAAATCTCAGAGGGGAGGTTGGAGAGAACGAAACGGGTCTAAATATAATTTTAAGAAATTGAAGAAGTCTATATTTTAAATAACCAGCTTGTTAGGATCTGCAATCATAATGAATAGACACTTGCTAATTTACCTGAAGGAGGTTGAAAGTGGCTATTTGTAGGACCAATTTGAATACAAATTTGTCTCTTTTCAATGGAGATTCCAGGTACTCATTTCAAATACAATATTCCTGAAACTTAAATATGAAGGAGTTTCAGAAATTAATGGAAAAAAGTTATGCTTTTAATTCCATTTGTCCATGAATTTTTAAGAGCTGCTATGAATTACTTTCTGTACATTAGAGAAATTTACTTTAAATTTTAATTTCCTTTAATTTTGTGTCCCTCAGTGGTTTTTCAACATCTCTATCATACATTTTAGATGATCAGTTTTGAAGAGAGCATGAAAAATATTTGCTGATTTTTTCCCTCTAAGGTATAACAGAGAGTTTTTATTTCCTAATCCATGCTTCTACCACTTATCTGTCATTTTGCCTACTTGTGATGGCTCGATTATTGCTGTGCTGTTGAACACTATGTCACTAGTATTTAAAATATCAGCAGGGTCATCTATAGTGTATGGAGTCTAATGACATCTACAGATTATGAAAAATAAAAAGGAGGGAAATCATATCAGTCTTCCTGAAAGGAAGAAAAAGAGATGATGAAAATTTTATGAACTAAAAAGAAACATTGTCTGATTTGTTTGAAGATGAACCTTTGAGCTTGGAAGACAATGAAAGTATGAATGGGGAAAAGTGGCCTCTTCAAAGTAGCCTAATGATATAAATAGAATAACATTTTAGGACTTTCATCCCCTTATGTCACATAAATCAAAATGGGTACAGAATAATATTGCAAGGGAGCTGCCAGGTTTTCAAGATAATGGTAGAAGAGGATACAAAAAATATCACTGCTGATGCCAGAAAACTATTGACCGAAAGCAGAAAATAACTGAAAGATTTTAGCCTGTATTTTATTGATTATGCAAAAGCATTCAACACCATGAATCACAAAAAAATAGAAATAAGGATAACTGCAACAAATGGGAATTTCAGGATATATAAGTGTGTTCATATATAGCATGTACATAATGTAAGAGACAGTCATTAGAATAAAGCAAGAGAGTTCTGCCTGGTTGAAAATGAAGAAATGTGAGTATCAGGGTTGTATTCTTTTACCATACATATGTCAGGGATATATTGAGAAAATAATCCATGAAACTAGACTATATGAAGAAGAATGTGGCATTGAGGTGTGAAGAACACAAACTAACAATCTGAGTTATAAAGATAACAAAATTTTGCTTACTGAAAGCCAAGAGGATTTGAATAACTTACTGACAAAGGTAAAAGACTTCAAATGGATTAAATGTCCACATGGAGAAAACAAAATTCCTCACAATTAGACCAAGAGACATAAACTAATAGAGGAAGAAAATATTGAACTTGTCATGAAGTTAATTTTACTTGCATTCAAAATCAACACATGTGGAGGCAGAAGTCAAGAAATCATCAACAAATTGCATGGAGACAAATCTACCACAAAATAAAAGTTTAGTGTTAGAGAGTAAAGGTATCTTTGAGAACTATGGTGTAGCTAAACTAAGTCTCGTTAATTTCAGCAAATGCTGAATATTTAAGAATTGAGGCTTTTGAACTTTGACTTTGTCTAAGAATATTGAATAATTCATGGACTTCCAGAAGAATGAGCAAATTTGTTATGGAGGAAGTACAGCCAGATAGCTCCTTATAAGTGAGGATGATACAATTTCATTTCATGTACTTTGATCATGTTATCAACAAAGATAGCTTCCAAGATAGTTTGGTAAAGCAGAAGGACTGTCGGAGAAAAAGAGAACCATCCTGTGTTAGTCTGAGTAGACTAGAGGAACAAATTCAAGGACACACATATCGATATAAGGAAAGGGTTTATATGCAAAAGCAATTGGACATTGAGAAAGCATTCCAGCCCAGTCCAGTTCAAAGTCATAAGTCCACTATTAACCCATATGCCCAAAATCAGTCTATAGAGTCTCTTTCTGACTCACGAAGTCATAGGTCAGTGGGTGCAGAATCCCAGTGCTGGCAGGGCACCTTGCCTCCAGGACTCAGGGTCCATCAACAGCAGAAGCAACTCATGACTGGCAGAGGTCTCCATCTGGCTGCCCCAGCTTCAGAGGTCTGGCTCCATCAGGGCAAAGCTGTGTGGTCTCTCCGCCGGCTCCTCCAGCTTCTTGAAAGCTGCCAGCTTGTCTTGTTCGTGATTAATCGTCTCTGAAACTAACTCCCAACAACTGGGGGAGATAGCTTCTCATCTTCACGAGGGAAATATCGTGAGATTTCCCAGAAGTCTCAGGAGAAAGCCATGCCCACATAGAGGCCTCATTGGCTACTCAATGACTATCTCCAGATTAACAGGCTAGACTCTACCCCTACATTTCAATCATAAAATTAACATAAAGCACATGACTGCTACACATCCTCAAGGAGATAGATGAAAAAAATTGTGAGGATAGTGCAGGACTAGGGAGGGTTTTGTTCAATTGTACATGCTTTTTCTCTGAATTGGAAGTGACCTAAAAATAATGCCAGTGATACAAGCTTTCTTTTAAATACATGCATTTTTGTTATGGCTTGAAGGTGTCACTGAGTTGACCTGGTGATGGTATCTGACATATCGTGACCATGTGCAATTGGATGATGGTTTGCAGCCTTGGGTTACCCTAGGATTTCTTAATTGGATTGTTCTGATCTTTTCTATTATTTTGTTGAGTATATACATAACCATTCATACACAATTCAAAAGTTATTGCCTGTATAATTCAGTGGCACTGCTTATATTCCTTAGACTGTGTAGCCAAGCTCATCTTGATTCTATGAGTTGTTACACTCCCGTTAGCATAAACTCAACTAACTCTCTGCTCTGCTGATTCACAGAGAGCCTCCAGGACTGGGTCGAACTGCCCCTGTGGAATTCTAAGACTGAAATCCTATAGGCATAGACAGTCTCATCTTCCTTCCCAGTGGCAGATGGTGGTTTCTCTCTGCTGACCTCATGGTTAATTGTCACATGCATGACCAAAACACTTCCAAGGCTCCTACCATAAATAAACTGCCCTTAAAGTTCCTATTTTCTCATTTGAGTTTCCTTTTTTAATTTTCCCCTTTTAAATCATTCTTTAAAAATAATGTTCAAAGCAAATATGTTTTAGTAATTCAGATATTGTTTAGTTTTCAGAAGGTTTCCCAGGATTTTTCAGTTTAAAGTATAAAGAATATCTTATAGCAGTCATTTCGGAGTCTCATTTCAGCCTCTATAGATCCAGAAAGTATGGGATCCTTTAGATTTTGAAATGCTGATCTATACTTCCACACTTTTGATCTAGATCATTGGCTGGTTTCTAACAATAGATTTCCAGGTCTTTCTTCTCTCTTAATATTAATCATATCAAAAAAATATTAATCATATCAAATTTCAAGCATATTTCAACCTAACTGTCAAAAAGACCCATGCCAAATAGTTCAGTTTTTGAAATTATATACATCAGTGGTTCTCAAGCTGTGGGTTGTGACTCCTTGGGGTTTGAATGACCCTTTCACCGGGGTTACTTAATTTTTAACAGTAGCAAAATTACAGTTAGGAAGTAGGAACAAAAATAATTTTATGGTTTTGAGGGTCACCACAGCATGAGGGACTGTATTAAAGGGTTACAGCATTAGGAAGGTTGACAACCACTATTGTCACTTTTGGTGGTTTTATTTGTCATATACAAGGTAAAAAGGTCTAACATATGTGGTAGAAACTTTTGTTTTCTGCTTTCCCTTTTTGTAACTCAAAAGACATCTGTGGAAACCAACTTTCTATATATCAGAACAAATGATCTGGAGATAGATTGATGAAAAAAGTTGTGTCTGTAGTAATATGATACTCATAATTCCATAGAGAAGAGCCTCATTTAAACAATTAACAACAATGATGCTGTAATTCCTATAAAGACCCAAAAGCAGGATTCAAAAATTCTTTATCAAGAAGTCAGGGAGATCATAAAAAGGAAGTAATATCTGAAATGGGTTTGAGAGAAGGATGGAATTTCACCTACTGAAGACTAATGGCATTCCAGTTAGAGAGCACTATGTGAGCAAAGGTGTGAAGGTAATTGCATATTTTACTTGATTTTATGCACAAACATTTCTTTTATGTAGTATGAATGCTTTGTATGCATAACTAAATGTCTTCAGAAAATAATGGGACATATAGGACTGGTGGAAAATAAACACTTGCCTGCTCTCATATCCTGTACCTAGTACCTGTTCTGAGAAACTCTTCCTATTTTGGGGGATTTTGTTTAGAATTATTATTAGGGAAATATAATTAAAAACCCTATTACTATCAAAGAAAACCTATCCACAAAAATAGAAAAGAAAGAAAAATGTTATTATTGAATTAGCAATAACTAATATATGATACATCCCAAAGGATCCACTAAAGAGATGGTAAAGGGAGAAATAGATATTACCTCTTACAAAATTGAGTTTATACAATCAATTGCATGGATACATTCCTGATAAAAGTTTGAATTTTCTAGTATTTTGATGATCACAGGTAGATTTTTAATTTGGATCCTTGGATTTTGATCTCCTTCCAGGATGTTGGTGAGTAACGGACGATGACAGGAAGTTACATGCTAAAGAGACTGACTGCCAAGTCTTATGCTAGCAACTTTGATTTTCATTCTTTTGAAGGAAGCAGAAAAATATTTTATAGTTACGGGTTTCCACAAGTAGCTTTTCAAAGAAGGGGGGACTTCTTTCTTTCTTTTTTTTTTAAGCAGGGACATTACACCTATTTATTTTCAAATTTTAATTTGTCCATATGGATCCCCAGTTGTGCATTTCTGGGTTTGGGGTAGCTAAATGAAAGCTGCCAGTTTGAACTCATCGGAAGCTCTCTAGCCAGAAATGAGTACTTGGTGAAATGCTGTCCCAAGGATTGTAGCCGAGGAAGAGTTCTACTCTGTTACACATGGTCACTATGATGAATCTTACCATAGCATACAACAATCACAGTGATTGGTCCTCACAGTATCAAGTAAGCTGTTTTCCTCAATCTGTGGGGCTGAAACAAGTGAAAATGGATTTGATTATCAAGGCACACTCTCAGAAATCAGAAGCTTAAGAAGTGATTTGAGAAATAAATAGGCACATCCTGCATCTGTGAAGCCAATAGTATATCTCCTAGTGATGGATCATGGGTTTCTAGTCTTCTTGTGGATCATTTCACATCTCTTTCCAATAAGCTGATTTCTTTGCCAGTGTTAACAAGGAATGCTCTGTGTTGTTTGCAATTCTTACCTAGTTAGAACATAAAGCAGAACAGCACAACAAGAACAAAAACCCTCACTGGCAAAAAGTCAATTCTTACTCATAGCCACCTTGCATGACAGAGTAAAACTCTCCCTGTGGGACCATTTCTGAAACTGGAGGTTCTTCACAGGAGTGAAAAGTGAACTCTTTCCCCTGAAGGGCAGTTGGTGGTTTCTAACTGCTAACCTCAAGGGTAGCAGTCCTAGCACAGCCCACTAAGCCACCATGGCTTCTTACAAACCAGTCAGAAATGCTGCTAAATCCCTGAGGATAGTTAAAGGAAAGTTAAGAACAAGTGCAAAAGGCATGGGCTTATTAGCTAAAGAAAGTTCAAAATCAAAGAAGAACCACAGCCAAGTAAGGCACAAGGAGCTTCCTGCTAGCTTCCTCTCTAAAGAAATGACCCATTTAGGGATTCATTATGGGAGCTGTGAAACCGCCTCAATGAGGATAAAAGAAAAACAGCTCAAATGCTTCTTAGAAGCACGGTTTTTTTCATGGATGAGGGGCATGTTATCAGAAGAGATGAGTCCCTGATTAAGGACATCGCACTTTGTAAAGTTGAGGGGCAACAAGAAAGAAGACCTTCAACAAGAAAGTGTTGACACCACGTCTGCAATGATGGGCACAAACAGAGTCATGATGGGAATGGGGCAGGACTAAGCTGTGTTTCTTGACATTATACATAAGGTCATTGTAGTTGGGAATGGACTTCACGGCACCTAACGACAAAAGAGGATCAATAAAGGTCAGGAATGCATGAGAAATGTGAGAGTTGCTCAGTGTAGAGACCAGGTGAATGTTGACTAAGTTTGTATATAGAAACTTTGTCTAATAATTTTATAAGCTTTCATTTACTATACTGAAATCCATTTAAAAATAAAGCTCAAACTTACTACAATCAAATCGATTCTGATTAATAGTGACCTTATAGGGCCAGAACTATTCCTTTGGGGTTTTAAGACTTTTTAAAACAGAAAGCCTGTCCTTCTCCCACTGGATGACTGGTGATTTCCTAGTACAGATTTTGTGGTGAATAGCCCAATGCTTAAGCACTACAATACTCGTACATTTCTAGCTTCTCTCAAGATTTCAGCACTTGCAGTCTTTCATTCTCCTTTTATTCCTTAAAGACAGACTAACAAATATACTCAAGTATAATCCAACCCAAATATCAGCTGGGGTACCTAATTGTGCCACAATAACTTCATTAAAAAATGTGATGAAGAACTCATGTTATGAGAGGTATAAGAGCCCCCAATAAAAGCTATATTAAAAAAAGAACTCAGCTTATACACGAGTATATATGGTAAAGGAGTTTAAATTTTGCTTTTGTCTTTGTTAATTTGTCTTAAACCAATTTCTGATTGAATCATTAGCTATTTATGTCACTGCAATTCTCCCCCACTCTTCAGGCTACAGTTTAGAATGAAATCTATACTTTACACTGTTCTTGCCTTCTAAGGTCATTTAATATTTTTAATAAATGCATCTTTAGAAGGAGTATTCCACTTTAAACAAATCCAAATAAGAATTTAAGCAAACCTCCTTGAACATAGACTGTTAGCTTTTATATTTTTTCAAGATTTAAAAAGAACTTAGTTCATACTAATGGTGACTACTCTTAATTTTAAAAGAAATCTATTGTCTTTCAATACTATTTTTACAGGAAATTTTGAGGCCAGGAGAAAACACCACTATTAATTATAACATACACTGTGACATCCAATGAAACAGAATTTATAGCAATGATTCAGAGAGGGGATAATTCTCATATGATAGAGGGCAGAAATTTCTGGACAGAAATTCCATCAGAAATGACTTTTGAAGAATGGATAGCTTTTCCACCAAAAAATAAAGAAAAGGAAAACAGGGAACCTAAAAATAGAATACTGGATATAATTTCTTGTGATGCTTTTAGCCTCCTGACGTCCCTACCAATCCCTAAGTGGTGCAAACGGGTCAGTACTCAACTGCTAACTGAAGGTTGGAGGCTTGAACACACTCAGCACTACCTCCAATGGAAAGCCCAACAATGCTTCTGTCTCAACCATAAAAACAATATGAAGTTGTTTTATAGATAGGGTGACCATGAGTCAGAATCTGTGCTTGAAGACAGCTGGCATTGATTTGGTCTCCCTAGAGTAATATAGAAACTGAAGTTTAAAGTCTTTGGGTTGTGTAGACAGTTGAACACTTGATTATTAGTGGTTAGAGTCCACCAGCAATAAGAAAGTTTTGACATTTTACTTTGGAAAGAAAATAGTCTTAACCAGAAGGAAGATCTGACGTACTTTTCTACAGCTGGGGGTGGGGGGAGGTGTTAATGAGTCAAAATGACCTTGACGGCAGCGAACAAGTCTGCTTTACTTCCCATTTTCCCTAATGTGTATAAGACTGTAATCCTCCGCATATTACATATCATCATCTTTGTCATCTTCCTCAGCAATTCAATTTCACAATCCTGCCCCCATGTCCTTGTACATAGAACTTGGAATATGAGTACAAGAATAAGTCAGTATGTTTCCAGTTGCCACAAATCCAATCCTAACACCAAAGAGGGGACAAAATAACTGAGGACACTCCTCAAGGAGCAAAAACAAAGAACATATTTGTACTGGAACACACATATTTTAGACTATTGAAGAGAAAGCTAGTATTCCTTGTTGGGCAAGTGCTCCAAGAGGCTGGAATGTCAATGCATTTAACATGACCCCATTTTTTTAGTCAAATAATAAAATTAAGATCTGTGTTTCAGAAACACTCATTTGTTATCAAAACATAAGTCATATTGGAGGAAATAATAGAGATGGCTAATATTTGATGTGATTCCTTTTACAGAAAATCAAAACATTAAGCATCCAGACCCAATGAAACACTTGATTTTATGTAGCCTACTACCATTTACGGTAAATTTTTCCATACCTTGTGTTATGTCATCCTCGTGGTTTTATAACATGACAGATAGGAGGCAAAGTTTGCTCTTCTCTAAAATTAAAGTTATACTGAGATTTAAAAATAAAAATGAATCGAACTACTGACAGCTAAATAACTGAAGGATGGCTACAGTGTTTGAAACTTAGTTGTTAAATTTCAAATGAGCTTTTTTCCAAGATGAGCTTGACATTCTCGTTATTGTCACAGCACTTTCATGCAAAAATAAACAAGAAGCGCCTAGTCCTAAGACTTTCTCTTCATCAGTTCAGACTGAACCATTGTTATGCATTGGGAACTCACTGGCTTTCATTTTGGAAACCCATCAGTATGTCTGAAACTGTTTTCAGCATGATAGCAATACATGAACAAGAAAGTAGCAATGTGGAAGGTGTCTTCCCAGAAGAAAATTTAGTGTCATCAAGTAATTTCTGACTCCAAGTGAGCACACTCTGTAGAGTTTCTCAGGGTGCCACGGGGGCGGATAGAGTCACTTCCTTCAGCAAAAGCTAATCCTAGATTGTAGCACTTGAGCAAACTAGCTTGTAGTTGGTAGTCTGCCATTTACCCTGCAAAGCCATGAGAATCCCTCTGATACAACATAGAAGGTGAGAATTCTCCCAATGAACTTGTGAAGATTACTTAACTGCATTTAAATGAACAGGGATAGAACCTTGGACCTTTTATGTAGGGAAAGCATGATGATCACTCTACACCTGCTAAAAATCAATTGTCATGATAGCTATTATAGTCATTAGTTTCCCCTACTTTTTTGCCCTATTTAAAATGTATTCTGTAGGACTTTGTTTAAAGAGTAGCAGTGGCACAATGAGTTTCACTTTGGATGGCGAGCTTCAAGGACAGCTCTTTCAAACAACCAGTTGCCCCATTTGTGAAAGATCGGGCTTCCTGCTACATAAAGATATTTGCAGTATCAGAAACTCAAAGGAGTAAAGGGATGTTCTGAGATAGAATTGACAGGGTGGCAGCAGATTTCACTTTGCGTTTTTAGGTTGTTGAAATAGAATAGGTAATACATCCACATCATACACTATTCCGAGCTATAAAAATTGTACAAGAAAGGTACATATTTCTTTTTCCCTGGTTTCCAAATCACTCAATTCTTTTCCCACAAAAATGCATTGTTAAGTGCCTTATTTATATACTACTCCAGTTTTAGTCTATTCTTGCAGACACCCCATACACCCCATACACCCCAAAGATCATGTTGCTATTTTCACTTAATATCTAAGAATTTCATAGTGTATCCTCTTTTAGATGTCTATACAGGTTTCCATTGTAGAGCTACACTGTGATTTCTCTAAACAATTCCCTAGTAAGTACACTTGAGGTATTTCTTGATTTTGCTAATATAATGAATGGTGAAATGAATACTAAACTTTACTTTTTGCACATAAACTAATCTATCTACATGAGACAAGAAAAACACAAGTTCTATCACCTTCTTCAGTTGATTGTTTGCAGTGAAAATAATTAGTGACTCATTTATACATTGAATTTTGTAAACAGTAAACATAGTATGAACAGTGGAGCATGGGTAGTTCACAGTTGTTATTTTTCCTGACTTCTGTTTTCTATTTGTACATTGAGACCGTAGTGGTCATGGTATTACCTTGGTCACTGTGGGCTCATTAATTTTTTTAGGAGGGGGATTGGAAATATTTTACTTCACATTTCTCTTGAAACATTAGAGTCTTTTGGAAATCTTGTTAAAATGCAGATTCTGAGTCAGTTGATGGAGGGTGTGTGGAAGGAACTGGATCTACTAAGATATAAAGTGATTTTAGTACTGAACTCAGATGACTTGGATGTAGGTTTGTTTTGCTCACTTATTTATAACCTATTTTTACCCATAAGCCTGTGAAACCTCAATTTACTTGTTACATTTACATAAAAACTCTGGTTTCACCAACGTATAAAAGAGTTTTTTTGACTAACTGAAAATTCCTGTAGGCTCAATTTGTCACATGTTTTAAATTTAAACAAACATAAAGTAGTAATGATATTACTATTATAAAGCAGTCTGCTTCTGAAAAATCTCAAGGGATATGCTAGAAGTTCCTAAAGTTTAACTTCACTTAATTAATATAAAAAAACAAATAACAGAATATTAATTATGCATACCACCAAAGCTCTACAATTTAGATAGTATTGCCTAGAAAAGACAGAACTGGAAAAAAGACATCTGTCTATGAATAATAGCTGTTTCTAGGAGAAAGGAATTAAGCTGAAAGCTTTTTACTTATTTTTATAGCTGCATTCTTTATAGTCCTTCATCATTTTATGAATTCAAATAAAATCACTTTTATGATAAGAAGAAAACAATTACATTTTTAAAACACTAAAAAACTTTAGGTACTTTACTCTGTATACATTTGGAAGACCTGGTGGTTTGACATGATAACAGGGGCCATAATAAAAGTTACTGTTTTTTGAATGTTTATTATATTCTAAACACAAGATTCATTCTTTGACAAATGTTCATTTCTCAGCATAGCTTTATAAGATAGACCCATAAGGTCAGGCCTATACAGCCAGGAGAAGTTTTTGTTTTTAATATACTGGTACTATTTATGTTGGATCCTCCAATAATCTCTCACTTCTTTATGGTCTGTTATTCCCTGAGGATGGCAAGTCTTGTCTATCTTCTACTTCTTCCTTTGCACCAGCTCTCATCCAATTACATGGGCATTATTGGTGAGCTTCAAAGAAGATCATCCTCATGTTCTCTGTTGAACTCACTATCATATCAGCCAAGAATATCCTGCCTTCCCAACATGACCTGTATTTTAATCTCTCTTCAAATGTGGCTCCCTGAGAAATATCTCTCTGGGACTTTATTTTCTTATGTGATTTGGAACTATGTGAAGTCACTTTGTCTACTTGTTTAATATTTCCTCCCCAGTAAAATGTGAACTAACAAGCAGAGAGTTTATCTTTCTTTTTCCAAACTAGACCCTCAATCTATGAGAGGTAGTGAATTCACCAGAGACAGAGTCCAAGGTGTTCCTTGCTTATCATGAATCCCAGTTAGGCAGCAGCCAACTATAAATAGGTGTCCCTAAACCTTTAGATCAATCTTAGGTAGAACTCACATGTGTCAAGTATTTAATTTGATAGACTCCCAACACATTGTGGTAGAGTGGATTCTGATTCATAGAGATGCCAAAGATGATAATGGAGCTGCTGCATACTTTCCAAGGCCATTATCTTTATGGCACAGACTGCCATGTCTTTGTCCCACAGAGTGATTGGTGGGTTTGAACTGCTCACCTTTTTTTTTTTAATTTTTTAAAATTTTTTTGGGGCATCACTGCTCTCCGGTGGTGGGAGTAGGAGGCCCAGCCCCACTGCTGGAATTGAACCTCCGTCCCAGTAGGCTGCAGTCCCGCGCACAACCACTACGCCACCGGGGCTCAGCCCTGCTCACCTTTTCATTAGCAACCGACAACCACTGCACGATGTAACCACCATTCCCAGATGCTGGAGATGGGAAACTTGTTTAATCATTGCCCAGATTGTTTTTCAGTGTCTTTGTAAATATGAAAAAAGAGGAGGGACTAAAACCTTTTTATATTCAAAATTTTTAAATGGACTGTTCTTGACATTTTGGATACCTTTAGAATGAATTATTCAGGAAATCAACCTGTCTTTAAAGTTTGAAGAGTTCTCTTCCCATTTCTTTATACATTTTGAATAACATACAACATAGAAGCATGGGGCTGATTATAAAAATTCTACTTTGGTTGTTTCTGGAAATAGTTCACAAAATGTTTTATAATGAAAAAGTTATCATAATTGAGACTTCTGTGTTTAATGAAACACAGCACTTAGCATTTTCTGAGACAACTGGTATGCTCTAGAATGAAAATGATTTTCCCCCTAAATAACATGGCTTAAAGATTCAGCCCACTGCTGAAATTTTAATACCAAAAGCACCTTGCAAATGGTTTTTAGATGATGACTCTATTATTTATAGATCTTAAAGTGAGCTGACCAGGGGAGAATTTGTGCTCTTATATTTAAATGTGTGGTTTAGAGCACACATTTTTGAGAAAGAAAACTTTTAGAAAAAGAAGCAGAAAAAAAGTTCAAACTTGAAAGGATTAAGAAAAACCTTTGTCTTTGAAATTTGGTATGACCTAACAAAACATTGTCTTTGTTTTCTTATTGGCATCTTTTTCTGTAGCAATCACTGTGAATTTCCTCATGAAATGAGAGTCTATGTTTCATTATATCTACTAAATAGTTACATACTTACCTCAGTTATCCACAGTAAATAGGGCAATGGATCTGGTGATAATTGCACAACATGATTGATAGAACAGTTTCTGTTGAATTTACAGATATTGTGTCAATATTTTTATAACAACAACAACAACAAAATACTTCATTGATAAGAACACAAGACCAAAATGAGAAAGAACATGTCTAGGTTCACAAGGTAAAAAGAATGTCTACACACATGTACGTATGTGTATTTATGTATGATAAACATAAAAATGCAAATATGTGTATACGTTTGCCTAAATGGATATGTTTGTTTAAATGCATATACAGACACATATTTCTGTATGTGTTTGGATATAAATAAATATTCACATATATTTGTGTGTATGCACTTACATTAACTCACTGCCATCAAGATGATGTTGACTCATAGTGACTGCCTTGTGGGTTTCTGAAGCTTTGTTTACAGCAGTAGAAATCACAGTCTTTCTCTGATGCCACATCTTGTGCTTTGAAACTGATAACCATGAGACTTGCACACCAACACATTACCCTACACACATGTATATATGTATATGTGTATACATACTTACATACATATATACATATATATATACATACTTTTTTTTACCTTGTGAGATCTAAGTAGGTTGTTTCTCCTTTTGGTGTTTCAGTGGTTTAAGTTTCCCAAGAGTAAGTCTTAAGATGATTAGATATCCTCATTAACTGTTGTGAGTTTGTATATATGGCTGATAATTTTACTAAAGAAGAAAATGTGCACATGTAGAGACACACATACAGGATATAGGGATGCACTTTTCTTTTAGTAAGATGAAAATACACCTACAAAACAAATAAAAACAAATAAAACATACCAGAGAATAGAAGTAGGATTACATGACACTTTTTTCATATTGATTACACCATTAAAGATGGTAACATAAACAGTAAATTTCCTGAAAAGTGTGAATTATTCTTGTCATAATGTTTAAACCTTCCCTAAAATGCTTTTTTTCCCTAAAATTGTTAAAGTCTTCACAATGAGTAAACCACAATAAACTCTTAATTGTCTGGCCAATTCTTTCATCAATTCAGTAGATCCATCTTGTAGTTGAATGAAAACAATCTGTATGTCATGGTTGAGAGGAGAAAAAAATTCAGTGGCACACGTGTGTGTGTGTGTGTGTGTGTGTGTATACTTTATATCAAAGAGCAATTGTGCGTTGACAAGAATCCCAGCCCAGATCACATCAAGTTTAAAAGTTTGATATTAGCCTTTATGTCCAATACCAGTCCATAAATCACTTTTCAGAGGCACACAGCACATGCAATGATGCTAAATGTAGGAAGGTCACAGGCTAGTGGTCTACAGGCTAGTGTAGATCCAGTGGCAATGAAAGCATCTCAGCGATTCTCAATGTTCCTCCAGCTCTCTGAGTGTGTCTCTTCAGCAGTAAGTAAAAGAGGGAAGGAGGGAGGGAGAAAGGGAGAAAGAGAGATCCTAGAATCCTCATTAGAAGGCCAGGTCCACAAGAAGACTTTATCAGACCGTGACCTGATTGACAGGATAGACTCCACCACTCCTTTACTCTTAACATCCTAAAGTTAACATGAGATTATGTAATTACCTCAATATTCATGGTTATAAAACCCTTAAAGATAGCACATTCCATTATCATATCTCAATTTGTTGTTGGTACAATTTTGACAGAAAAGTTTACAGATTAGCATATAGGATAATTGGATCCTAACTTATTCAAGTCAATAAAATGTTGAACACTACACTAAAACTAAAATAGGTAACGCATTTCAAATTGGGCTTTGTTTTATTCATTTTGTTTTGTTTTTAGGGACTTAAACAGCAATGTGAATGAGGGGAAGTGTGCGGAGTGGAAACCCAAAACCCAAATGTAGGATATTGGACTTCCCCTTACAAAAGAATCACAAGGAAGAGTGCAGTATATCACAGATGAAACATACAACTTTTCTCTAAACCTTTCATGCTCCTGCCACCCACCCACCATTCTCCACCACTATTGTGACCCCAACTCTACCTTACATATCTGGCTAGACCAGAGCATGTACATGGTAACAGATGTGACCTGGAAACACAGCGAAATCAGAAGAGATAAACACCTTGGGACCAACAATAAGAGTAGTAAGACCAGTAAGGTAAGGGAAAGGTGGGAGGAGAAAGGGAGAACCAATCACAATGACCTACATATAATCCCCTGCCAGGGGGACAGAGAACAAAAAAGTGGTTGAAAGGAGACAATGGTTAGTGTAAAACATGAAAAAATAAAAATAGTTCATAAATTATCGAGGGTTCATGAGGGAGGGGAGGTGGCAAGGGGGAGTGGTGAAGAGCTGAGACAGTGCCCAGGTAGAAAAAAATATTTTTAAAATGATGATGGCAACGAATATACAAATGTGCTTGACACAATGGATAGATGGCTAGATTGTGGTAAGAGTTGTACATGCCCCCAATGAAATTATTTTTTAAAAGACTGTAAATCTGTCAAAGAGAGATGGTGGTGTTGAAGGGTTTCATTGAGCTGCTTTGAAGCAGCTATAATGCTCACCAGCTATAAAGGTTTAGTCTCAGAAAACGCAAAGTGATTAGTCCTAAGCTATTTGATGAGTTAGAAGCTACTAGATGGCAGGGAGGATGTGGCTAGTACCAGCATCAAGCAGAGACCTTGTCTCCTTCTTAGTGTTTTTAAGAAATTAAATAAAATAGAATAAATGCATCAGTTGGGATAATCTTCAGCTCCAAGAACTGAAAAACTGAATTCATAGTAGTTTAAACAAATAGGAATTTACTTTTTCTTGTATAAGTAGTCTAATTATGAAACAAATAACTGCAGGTGTTCAAGTTTGTCATCTTCAGCCAAGTTCTTATCAGTAGTTCCTCTGCCATTGAAAAAGGTTATGACTTTATTTCTTGTTCACAAGATGAAGAACACGTTTCTGCCATTGTGTCCATGTTCAAAATAGAATGCAGGATACTAAAGAGTGAAAAAAAAATGGTGAGAGTTGAGCTTGTCCTATTGTAAAGTTTTGCTAAAAATACCACTATTTTATATCTTCTAACTCCCAATAGCAAGACACTCATAAACACTCTTTGATGCCCACTCCTTTATTTTCAGTGATATTGTGCTGAGGAGTTCTTTTGTATGCATTGCCTTTTCCTTCACACAAATAATTCTGTGTGTCCAAATGTAGTGATTTCCTCTCCCCCACTACTGATCCCTGGTAACCAAATATTATTTTTTCCTGTATACAAAAAGTATTCCTTCTTGTAATTCTAGACTTATATAATATTTTTTCTTTTGTAATTGTGTTATTTCTCTAAGCATATCCTCCTGGTTCCTTCACGCTATGAAGTGCATTGCATATTCTTCAATGGTCTATGTTTGTATAATCGTTCATACCATAAAGTGTGTTCATTCATCCACTGGTAGACACTTATGTTCTTACCATATGTTTTCTATTGATAATAATGCTGCAATGAACATTGATGTAACCATATCTATCAGTGTCCCAACCTTCATTTCATTAGAACATATGTAGTTTTGGGAATCAGCTGGTTTGTACTAGTTTCATAGAATGAATATTTAATGTTTGATTGAGTTCTGGCAACTGGTTGTTAAAATGGCAGTTGTAATCCTGTACAATATTGGTAAGAAGTTCCCCCTCAGTACTGTAAAACATAATTTTTGGGGTCAAAAAACAAATAAAAGGTTCACATTGAAAGTAGGAGGATTAGAAAATATAAGTAATCATATCCCAAGTTATATAATCTCATAATATTACTCTTCAAAAGATAGTCTCTCTACTTTATTCTTGTTAGAACTGATGATAAAGACCCTAATTTATTTATGACCAATTATATCCTTTCCAATCCAGTCATGGGAGATCTTTAAAAGTACCCAAAAGTGGTTTTACCTTCTAAAGAGAACTTTTCAAGCAAGTGTAATATGAAGACCATGATAACAGATGATAACAAAACTAATGGAAAATTGGTTTTGCCCAAACATTTGCAAGTTTCTATGTTGTGAGCTTTGCATAAAGGTTTCTCAATTTGGATGAGATAACATCACTGGAAATTTTAAAATATATATTTGTGGTGCTGCTTTTTTGAAGCGTAGCTTGTACTTCTCATTTTTTTCATGTATTCTAGATGAAAGCCTCTTAAGACTCCACATGAAAAATAAACATTACTTTTTGGGTCCTATGCTAATGTGACCCCTCAATTTCATACAATCTTTCAGTGAGTTCAAATACAGTTTTTACGGTTTATTGCTTCTCCAACAGGGTAGAAACTTTTCTTGTTGTTAAGTCACTAGAGCTTTCAGAAGCAAAGAAATGATTTCATAATATTTGACGAGCTTGAGGTTGCCCACACATCCTTTGTAGTGATTCCTGAGCTCACATTGCTAGTCATGTTACTGAGGCACTCTGACACACATTTTCTATATCTAACCTACTACACTCCCCCTATCATTCATGATCATTTGACTTGCTGAAGAGAACCAATAAAATGTACAAATCCTTTTAGCTAACTTATGTGAATCATCAAATTTATCTTGAAATAAAATGGTTGCCTTCATCACTTAAATTTAAGATCTATTCCATTTATCCTCAAAACCTTACTCCCTCAGAAATTATTACTAGAAGGTTTTGCTTCTCCTTTATATTGTTTTACACACCCTAACAAGCTGAATTAAAAGTATTGCCAGACATCAAATATTCCCAGAAGTATCACACAGAGATTTTAAAAAATGCAAAGATTTACCACTTCAATGGAAATATTTGTATAGTTTAAGTTAAAAGTATGTGGTAAGAAATTTTCCTAACTGACCACGTGGGCTGTACATTACATTATACCAAGATGTCATCAAATGAGGTTGATCTCATGCTTAATAATTTGAAGTATGATCATTTAAGTAGATGCCAGTGTAATTTTTCATTATAAACATGATTATTTTCTTTTATAATGAATAAGTCCCCCAGAAGGGAAGGTAGTTCCATGACAATCCATAATATCTGGCTCTTATGCAGTGACCTTTTATCTAATAATTTTGGTGTTTAATAAAAATATTTGATAAACTATTGACAAACTTTGCTTGCTGAAAGTAAAGACCAAGGATTGCAGCCTTCACTTTAAACCTATGTAAAGAAAACCAAAACTCTTTAGCAACTGGTCTAGTAGAAACATAGTTATAAATGGAAAGAAGATTGAAGTTGTCAAAGATTTCATCTTTTTTGGACGTACAAACAGTGTGAATGAAAGCAGAAGTCAAGAAATACAGGGACATAGTGCATTATCTACTACACAAGACAAGGCTTCTTTAATATATCGAAGAGCAAAGATGCAGTTGACCCAAGTCATGGCATTTTCAATAGTCTCATATGCATGTAAAAATTGGGCAATGAATAAAAAAGACAGAAGAATCAATGTATCTGAATTATGGTGCTGGACAAGAATGCTGAAAGGACCATGGACAGTCAAAAGAACATACAAATCTGTTTGAGAAAATATACAGCCAGAAAGTTCCGTAAAAATAAAAACGGTGAGACTTCCACTTATTAACTTTGAATCAGCCGATATCAGTCTGTGGAAAAGGACATCATGTGAATAAAAGCATCAAAAAGAGGAAGACTCTTTATAAGATATATTATTAACAGTGGCTACAACTTTGGAGTCAAACATATGTTGAATTGTGAGGATGGTATAAGGTTGGGCAATATTTCCTTTTGTTATTGCTGTGAGTCAGAAGCAACAACAACAAATTGACTATAATAGAAATTTGTTCTCTTCATACATTTTCATTCAGAAGCACCTTTTCTTATGATCTAGGAATAAAATATAAGACACATAAAAAGGCAGGTTAGGGCTGAGCCCCAGTGGCATAGTGGTTGAGTGCGGGACTATGGCTCACTGGTTTGGCGGTTCAAATCCAGCAGCAGCTTTCCAGAAGCAAGGCTGGGCTTCCCACTCCCACTAGAAGGCAGTGATGCCCCCTCCCAAAAAAGGCTGGTTAAATGGAAAATGTGTTTCCTTTGAGAAAGCAGTGTTTAATAGCTTTATTGACATGTAATTCATATATTATAGTTCAGTAGTTTGATTATATTAAACTAAGAAGCAATAATTTTGTATCTGTTACTTCTATAAGTCCCTGGTTCACATTTCATCACTGGTGACACAGTGGCTATGCATTGGGTTGTTATATGAAAGGTTGGCAGGTCGAAACCACTGAGAGGATCTTGAAGTGCCAATCTTCTGGAAAGATCGGATTTTCTCCTGCTGTAAAAAGTCACAGTCTTGGAAACCCCCAGGGAAGTGTTATAGCATTGCCAACAGTCAGTATTTGCTATGCCAGTGAGTGACTTGTTCATTTTGGAGACATAATTAGCATTTTATCGTGTGATAGTATAAACAATCCCCATGGCTGTTGGGCACATGGTAACTCGATTGATAGTGCCATAAATTTAGTCAGTGATATAAAAGTTAGAACACTGCTGAGAAAAGAAAAGTGTAGGAGGCAGAGGACAGTTTTTTTCAATGAAAATACATAGATTGCCAACTTTTACAGAGGAAAAACCTAAGTGACTAGATATCATTTACACATGAGGTGTTTATTGGCTTGGTTTTGTTTTTGGTGTGTGTGTGTGTGTGTGTGCGTGTGTGTGTGTAAAAGAGCTTCTTCCACAAATGGGCATTTGAGCTATGTCTAGCTTATTGATATTGTGAACTGTACTACAATAAATATTAGACTAGTTTTGTTTCTGCTCTTTCTTTTCCTTGTGCGTGTGTGTGTTTGTGTGTGTGTGTGACCCACCCACGTTCTTTCTCGTAGGTCTTTGGAGTACATACCCAGCAAATGTACTGCTGAGTAATATGGCTTTTATACACTCAGGTATAAAAGTAGTAGTAGTGCCATAACATTTGAGGTAGTGCCATAACATTTTCCACAATGCTTGCTCATCTTTACTTAAGTCCACCAGCAATATATGTGTTTCAAGTAAATTTAATTATTGAAATTCAGTAGATATTTCAAGAGAGGCATCCTTAATAACTTAAAGCAGGAGGAATATAATATCTGTTAGTAATACTAAATAAGTTTAGTTAAAGAAAGCAAACAAATAAAATTGCAAACATACACACAGACAATATATAAATAGAGGAAATCCAAGGAAGAGCATATAAGTGATTATTATTGTATTCATTAGAGGTTTTTAGTTTCTGGAAAAAGAAATGATAATGATTTCTTTGATAATGCTAGGTATAAGTCTTTTGATTTATCCAAAAGTAACCAAATTTCTACAACAAGAAAATGTACAAGTTTTTTTTTAATTAATGTTTTTTAGGGTTTCTTAAGAATCCATAGAAAAGATATTTCCATAACTAACTCTTAGGTTATGGGATGCCAAGGAACGCAAATGCTTCCATCCATTCTTCTGCTCTCTCTTTCCCTCCCAAGAGGTCTCTCCTACCTCAATAAAATCTTTCTTTACTTAAAAAAAATATAAGGTGTGGAAAGTTTTTTCTTTTGAATATTAGATGGTAAATATTTAGCAATTGGTGAACATCAAAGAATCTGTCACAACTGCTAAAGGTGTCATAATAGAAAACCATATGTACACATGAATGAGTATGGCTGTGCTTCAAAAAAACTTTGTACACATAGGAACTTAATCTCATTAAGTTATACATACTTTAAATTATTTGAGCCATTTTATAAGCAATTTCGTCTTGTTTCCTACCATTTTCACAAATGGTTCAAATTATGTAGTGTTATGTCATACATCCCAACATCAAATCCAATATTTGCTCACAATAATTTAAAATACTTACCTTGATATTTCTATACAAAACTTTTTTTAATCATTTCATTGGGGACACGTACAACTCTAATTCAAATCAATATATTCACCCATTGTTTACCAAGGACATTTGTACATTTGTTACCATCATCATTCTCAAAACATGCTTTCTACTTAAGCCTTTGGTATCAGATCCTCTTTTTCCCTCTCCCTCCAGCTTCCTCATTTCTCATGAAACCTTGATAATCTATAAATCTTACACTTCACCCATTTTTCTATTGTCCATCCCCCAAGGAGTACGTACATGTAGATCCTTATAATCACTTCCTCCTTTATACTCCACCTGTTTTCTACCCTCCAGTATTGTCACTCTCACTACTGTTTGTGAAAGGATCGTTTTTCATTGATTTCCTGTGTTTCCACTTCCTATCTTTACTAGTGTACATCATCTGTGAGGCAGAATGGGATCATGATAGTGATGGTGGGGTAGGTGGGTTGAGGAAGCATTTCAGAACCAGAAGAAAGTTATATGTTTTCATCATTGCTACACTGCACCCTAACTTCCTTTTCTTCTCTCCGTGACCCTTCTGTAAGTGGATGTCCAGTTACCTACAAATGGTATTTCAGCCCCCAATCTGCACTGCCCCCTCATTCAAAATTATATGATTTTTTGTTCTTTGATGCCTGATACCTCATCCATTCAACACCCTGTGATCACACAGGCTGGTGTACTTCTTCAATGTGGGCTTCATTGGTTCTCAACTAGATGGTCACTTGTTTACTTTCAAGTTTTTAAGACCCCAGACATTATATCTTTTGATAGCCAGGCACCATCAGATTTCTTCACCACATTTACTTATGCACACGTTTGTCTTCAGTGATCATGTCGGGAAGTCATGCATCATACAACGCCATTTTAATAGAATAAAGTGTTCTTGCATTGAGGAAGTACTTGAATGGAGGCCCAATGTCCATTTGCTACATTAATACTAAACCTATGCACATAGATCTATTTCCTCATCATCATATATAAACATATTTACATATGTACGCCTGTATATAAAACTTTGCCTCTTAGCTCTTTCCTCTTTCTTTTACTTTCCTCTTTTCCTTCTTTTCCTCTTCAGCTTTCATTTGGGTTTCAGTGATTTCTCTCAGTTGCATTGCCCTTGATCAGTCCCTACCAGGCCTCTCACACCCTCCTTGCTACTGGTTTTGGATCACTTGTTTTTCCCTTGCCCTTGGGTTGGTCAAAATCATGTCCTTTCCCCTCACCCCCCTCTCCCATGTCCCCGGAAACATTAGTCCCATTGTTTTCTCCTCCAGAATGTTCACCCAGCCTATTTAATCTAGATAGACCTGCGGAGATAATAATTTGCACAAAGAAACAAGACATAGCAAAAAAAAAAAAAAAAGAACAAAAGCAAATGAAATGATGACCACAACTAAAAAACAAATGATAAAATAAACATAGAATTAAATAAATAAGTAGAAATAAAATAAAACCTGTAAATAGTCCAATGTCTGTTTGTTGACTTCTTGGAGTTTCCTCCAGTCTAGTCCATTGGGTTGCCACACGCTGCCCCAAAGTCTATACTTGGCACTCCCTCAGCACCTCCCTGCTCTGCCCTCTGCCCCCCACTGCTCTGCTGCACACCCTTAACGTTTCGCTTTGCTGTAGTAGGATCAGCCAGGGTCAAACCTGACCTCGTGTCTCCAGTGTTGTCCCCCGTAGGACCAGGGGTCATCATGTCTCATAGGGGGGCCAGTCATATGGTCCCCTTTGTGCATTGGCTGTTCCGAGTGGGGATATCGTTCTCCAGGAATGGTGACCCAGGATGCACTCCACCCTCTATTGCTCCCCCTTCATTTGCTCCCATGTGCTCTGGTCAAACATGTCCCTCTCCCTGAGTTTCAGCTTCAGTGCTGTCCACTAAAATTATTCGGGGGGAAGGGAAGGCTGTCAGTGCAGTTTGGATTGGGGCCAGGATGGCAGACCCCTCCACTGGCTCTCCACTCCATGCTGTCATACTGCATTTACATCCGGAACACTTTGTTGAAATCTGATCCCTCGTTCCCTGTGGAAATATAGCCAATACTCTCCCCTGGTGAGAGTATTGAGTTAGGTCCCCATTCCCCTGCTACACATTTCTGCCCTCACCCTCCTGCCTCCTTCTATTTAGTTGGCTACCATATGTAGCCCTGGATTTGGTATGGCCCTTGACATACCAGGTGTACCTCACCCCAGAAATGTTAGTATAGAGTAGATTTTCCCTATGCCTCTTTTGCATGTATATTTTAAGCTTACCTCAATGGACTCCTTTTGCCCTTGGCTTACTTCACTTAGGATTGTTCCCTCCAGGTCTTCACATTTGGTGATATGCTTCATGCACTCATTACTGCTTTTTGGTGATGCATGTTATTCCATTACGTGTATGTGCCACAGCTTTTTAAGCATTCATCTGTTGATGGAAATTTAGGTTGTTTCCAGCTCTCTGCAATTGTGAACTGTGCCATGATGAACACTGATATTTTCTGATGTGTCTGTTTGTTGATCTTGTACCCTTCCACACTGTCATATTCCTCTATTGCTTCCAACACTCCACTTGTAGATTTTAAGGAATTTTCAATGTATAGGATCATATCATATGTGAATTATGATAATTTCTCCTATTCCTTCCCAAGATGAGTACCTTTGATATATTTTCTGTCTTATGCTTTTAGCTAGGCCTTCCAGTACAATGCTAACAAGAAGTGGGGATAAGGAGAATCCTTGTCCAGGTCCCTTTTTCAGTGGAATTATTTTCTTCTTTTCTTCATTGACTACCATGTCAGCTGTTGGTTTTTAATGGATAGCTTGTATAATATTGAGGAAATTTCCCTCTATTCCTATCTTCTTGAATGTTTTAAGCAGGAATCAGTGTTTGATGTTGTTGAATGTATTTTCTGCCTCTATTGATATTATCATGTGGTTCTTATAACTTTTCCTGCCAAGTTTGCAAATGATGATAATAGTTTTTCATATGTGGAACAATGCCTGCATCCTTAGTGATATGAGTTCCACTTGGTTACGGTGAGTTATTTTTGTGTGCTTTTGTATTCTATTGGCCAGTATTATTTTAAGAATTTTTACATTATTGTTCATTAGGGATATTGGTCCGTAGTTCTCAATTTTTGTGGGATCATTGCCCGCTTTTGGTATCAGTGTTATAAGAGTTTCATAGAAATTGTTTGGGAGTTTTCCATATTTTTCTATATTCTAGAAGACTTTGTGAAGCCCAGTGCCAATTCTTCCTTGGATGATCCGTAGAAATCTCCTGTGAAGCCATCTGGCCCAGGGGATTTTTTTGGTTGGTACTCTCTAAACAAAAATTTCTATTTCTTCCATTGCTGTGAGTCTGTTGAGTTTCTTGACATCCATATGGGATAGGTTAGGGGGGGATTGTGTTTCCAAGTATTTGTCCATTTCTTCCAAGTTTTTGAAATCCTTAGGCTATAGGCCTTCATAGTACTGCATAATTATCCTTTTGATGTTTTTAGGGTCTGCTGTAATGTCTCCTGTTTAATCCCTCAACCTTGCAATTGACATTTTCTTCATCTTTTCTTTGGTTAGGCTTTTCAGGGGTCTATCAATTTTGTTAATACTTTCAAAGAGCCAGATTATAGCTGCATTAATTTTTCCATAGTTTTCTTATTTTCTCTCTCTTCTGTCGCAGCTCTGATTTTTATTATTTATTTCCTTTTGCTATTAGTAAATTTTTTCTTTTGACTCTGCTCAAATTGATGTAATCTTTGTGCCAGCATATCAACCAAATTTCTCTCCGCTTTTTTCATGTATGCATTTATTGCTATCAATCTTCCTCTGATATATGCCTTTGCTGCATATCAAAGATTTTGGTATGCCGTATTTTCATTCTCATTGGTTTCTAGAAACTTCCTCTTTGGCGGCAATACACAAAACAGGGTATTTTTAGCAATAGAGTATTATTAACCCTTCAATTGTTTGCCTTTGTTTTCTTCACCATCCTTCTGTTGATTTCCAGCCTTAAGGCACAATGATCAGAGAGAAATGTCTGTATAATTTCTATGTCTTTTAATTTACTCAAGTTTGACTTGTGTCCCAGCGTGTGGTCTAGCTTCAAACATGTGTCATGTGGGCTTGAAAAGATTGTGAAATTTTTTGCCTTCATGTGGAAGGCTCTGAAATTATTTATAAAGTCAAGTCATTCAATTGTGCTCATTAGATCTGCAGCCTCCTTGCTGATTTTCTATCCCCGTGACTTTTTCTGAGAGTGGTGTATTAAAGTCACCTATTGGGCACATATATATATATATATATATATATATATATATATATTCATTATGCTCACTGGCTTTAGTCTACTGTTCTCTTGAGCATTATATAGTGCCCGACCTTGTCTTTTGTTATAGCCTGTACCTTGAGATTAATTTTGTCAGAGTTTAAGATCACTACCCCTCCTTGTGTCTGGTCATAGCCTGAGCAAAACACTGCTTTCTGCAGAGCTGAGGCATAGGCAGCTCTTCAGGTGGAGCACAGGAACCCACCACACCGAACCTAGAGCCGTTTAGTCTGTCTTGGTTTGCTTTGTGAGTGAAAATCACACACAAAAAAAATGAATTTGAGGACAGACCCTACTACCTTAGTCCTAATTTCAGGACTCTGCCTCCCAATCTTCTTCACCTTATCTCCTAATTTTATGGTCTGGAAGCAGGAGCTCAGAGCAGGTGAGTCTTCACTAGACATCATCTTCTTCTTACAAAGTTGTTTTTATAAGATGAGTCATTTTGTTATTTTGGATCTTATCTTTAGATTTTCTCATCCCAATCTAAATTTATAAATCAATGAATTGTCTCAACTGTTTTCCTTTATCAAGTTAATTTTGCTGCAATTTTTTCTTGTAACTAGAAGAGAATAAATAAATTTTACAAGATAATTTTACTTTTTAAAAATTGCTACAACAACCTCTAGAAAGAGGGTAGTCATTGTTCAGTGGTAGAGTTTGGATCTCTCTTTCATGACGCCCTGTTCTAATTCTTGGCCAATAACATTCAAGTCTAGTCACCAGTTGTCTGTTAGTAGAGGCTGCAGTGCTAAAATCCCAAACAAGTTTGGTTGGAGCTCTGGGTTGAATATGGACATGAAAGAAAAATTGTCTGTCTATATAAGCCAATAAAAATGCTATGATTCAAAATGGGTTCTCTCTAAATCTGATTCTCAAGATGATTTCAGGCAAACATGTGTACATTTGTTGCTATCCTCATGGGGTGTGATGAAATTTGTATAAACCCCCAATACAATTATTTTTAAGGAGAAAATAACAATAGCCACATATGTAGCAACGGGATTGATACTGTTCATGTATAGATTGTTATAAAAACTGTAAGCATCCCCCAATAAAATGACCTTTTAATTAAAAAAAAAGACTTGGAATGCGGAAGTACTTTGTTAAGTTGTGTGTGGGTCACCATGAGTTTGTCAAATTTGAAAGCAGGTAACAACACCAGCAATAAGGGAACTATATTAAAATTAATTCTGCACAATGACACACTATGCTATAATATTATAGAATAGAATATATGTAGTAAAAATAAACATCTTGGCTGAGCCCCGGTGGCGTAAGTGGTTGAGTGAGGGACTGCGGCCAGGTTTTGCGGTTCAAATCCAGCAACGGCTCTCAGGAGCAGCATGGAGTAGCTCACACAACCATCATATGACAGGGATGCCCCCCAAAAAACAAACAAATAAAAATAAATAAACATCTATATGTAAAGCTATTGTTTCTCAATAGTTCCTCCTTCTCAAGGTATAAACTTCCAAAAACAGTGTTTCCATCTCTTTGGCACTTTCTCCACCATTTGTCTGTCAGTTTGTCAAATTGTGGTGACTTTTTTGTTGCTTCAATGTTAAGAGCTATGTCACTGTCACTTCAAATGTCAGCAAAGTCATCCAAAATGACCAGCAAGACTTGTCATGAAGGGTTCTCCAGCACAAGCTTTTAAGTAAAGTACAGACAGTGAAGAAGGAATTAGCTGCTCACCATGGGGGAAGAAGTCATGGATAACTCAAAACATTTGTCAAATACTGTTAGTCTGGGTGGAGTAGAGAAACAAATCCATAAAAACTCATACGTGTATAAGAAAGAGTTTTCTATAAAGGGTAATTATACATTAAGAAAGCATCCCAACTCCATCCAATCAAAGTTGATAAGACCAATATTAGCAATGACTCCAAATGCAGGACGAACACAGGTCAAGTGATAGAATGTGTTTGGATCCAGTGGTGTTGTAAGAATCTCAGCATTGGCAGGGGTTTCCCTGTCACTTCTCCAGTTTCCAGGACACAGAGTCTATCAGCGTACTGCCATGTGTCTTGTCAGTAGAGTATCTCCCATGTGTATTGTCCGTAGTTCATCTCCAATGGAATGAACAGCGTTTCCTGCCTCCAAGGAAGAAATACAGTATTTCCCAGGAGAAGTCCATGCCCAAACAGGTCTCATTGCCTATACTATGAGTAGCAGGTTAGACTCCACCCCTTCATTCCCGATCCTTAAATTGACACTGATTTTGTAACTACCTGATTTAACACAGAAATTATAAATCTAATGACTGGCAGTAAAACATTGTGGAAGATAGTACCAGAGAACCAGTCCAAAGTGTCAAAGGCACTAGAAATTTGGAAAGGAAAGAAATGCTTTCTCAAAGTAGAGTCAACTACAGTGATATGAGTCAGGTAAAACCTGCGGCAGTGTTATTTACAGGATCTTCCTTTGAGAATGGTGCACAAGGTAAAGAATGAGAAATAGCTGCAAAAATCTACTAATGATTAGAGTATGTGGAGAATAAGCCTATGAAATTTGGAAGTCATCAAAAAATAAATGGAACACATAAAAAACATTATCATAGATATTAGTGACCTGAAATTGACTGGTTAGGGCCATTTTCAATGAGACAATAATATGATTTACTCTGCTGAGAATGAAACAATAATGAGGATTGGCATTGCATTCATGGTAAAAAAGGACATTGTAAAATAAACCTTGAAGTGCAATGCTATTTGTGATACAATTGAATGTATTCATCTTTAAGGAAATCAAATCAACACAACTGTTATTCAAATTTGTGGAACAAATAAAAAGGCTGTGATGAAGACATTGGCAAATTTCATCAATTGATCATTCCAGAAGCTGATCAAATATAATTTTTGGTGGTTAGAGTAAAAAAGTTGGAAAGGGAGAAAAAGATGGGGCTAAGAAAATATGGTCTTTGTGATAAAAATGAAACTGAATGCTCCATGGTAAAATTTTGCAAGAACAATGACCTGTTCATAGCAAATACTTTTTTTAAACAACAAATATATGGACTACTCCAAATGTAATACAAAGGAAACTCATATCTGTGGGAAGAGATAACAGAGAAGCTCAATATCAGCAGCTAAAACCCGGTCAGGGGCTGAGTGTAGGACAGATCATCAATTGTTCATATGTAAATTCATATTAAAGTTAAAGACACTAAAAATAAATCAATGAGAATGAAAACAAAATTCTGAGTCTATCCCACCTGAATTCTGTGAACATTTCAAGAGGAAATTTTATGTCTTGACCACTAATGACAGTAGAACTGATGACCTACGGGAGGACATCAAAAATGTCATTCATCAAGAAAGCAAAAGATCATCAAAAGTCAATTAAGAAATAGAAGAAAAAAGGATGTCAGAGGAGACTCTGAAACTTGCAATTAGTTGTAGAATAGCTAAAGCAAATGGAAGAGATAATACGATCAAAGAGCTTAATAGAAGATGTCAAAAGGTAGCTTGAGAAATCTATGTAAAATACCATAAGGAAATATGCCAAACCCTACAATTAAAAAGAAAAAGAAGAACACACACAGAAGAATAAAACTTTAAAAAAAAAGAGGGAAAAAACCCAACTCCTGGGCTACTATCATAAAAGATTCTATGGATAAAATACTGAATGCTCTAGGAAGCTTTAGAAGAAAATGGAAATAATACATAGGATCATTGTGCCAAAAAGAACTAGATAACATTTCATAATTTCAGGAGGTAGCATATGAGGAAGAATCAATAGTGCTAATGTAAGAATTCAAGTGGAAATGAAAGATTGTCCAAAAATTAGGTCTAGTAATTGAGGGAATACCAACTGATGTGCTTCAATAAGCCAATGAAGTACTGAGAATATGTACTAGTCTATGTTAGGAAATTTGGAATATAACTATTAGGCCAACAGATGGTAAGAGATTTATATTTCTACCAATTCCACATACAGGTTATTCAATGGAATGTTATAATTATAGAACAATATCATTAATATCACATGCAAGTAAAATAATCCAACAACATTTGCAGTCATACATTGATAGGGAGTTGCCAGAGGTTCAGGCCAGACACAGAAGAAGAAAATAAATAAATAAATCAAAATTGCTTAAATCAGGTGGATATTGGCTCAATGCAGAGAATACTGGAAAGATGTTTACTTGTGTTTGATTGACTATGCCAAGGCATTTCACTGTGTGGATCATAACAAACTATGAATAGCCTTGAGAAGAATGAAAATTCTATTGTGCTCCTGTGGAGCTTGTACCTGGATCAAGCAGCAGTTGAATGAATGGAACTAGGTGTGTGGTTTAAAATCAGGAAAGGCATTAAATAACCACACTTAATTAATCTGTATGCAGTGCACATCATCAGAGAACATGCATTATATGAAGAAGAGTGTTGAAGCTGAATTGGAGGAAAGCTTACAAACAACCTGATATGCAGATGATACAACCTTGCTTGTAATCAGGTGTACTTGAATCACTTCCTGATGAAGATGAGGGATTACAGCCTTCAGTTTGGATTACGCTTCATTATTATGAAGACCTATATGGAGCAATAATGTAACATGATAGACAAAGAAAAGGTTGATACTCTCGAAGAATTTGTCTCGCTTGGATCTACAATCAATGATCAAGGAGGTAGTAATAAAGAGATTAACAGACTTGCTACAATGAGTAAATCTGTGGGACAGGACCTTTTTAAAATATTATAGAACACGGATGCTACTTTTTAGAGTAGGGTACACCTGGTCAAACCAGGGTATTTTTCAATTGCTTCATATACATGTTAAAGTTAGATATTGAATAAGAAAGACTGAAGAAGAATAGACACAATTGAATAGTGGGACTGGAGAATAATATTGGAAGTTCCATGGCCTGCTAAATGGACAAACCTATCTGTCTTGGAAGAAGTACAGCCACGGAAATCTTTGGAGGAAAAAATACTTCTAAATCACACATATTTTGAACATGTTGTCAGGAGAGACTAATTTTTGGAAAAAGACACCATGTTTAGTAACATAGAGAGGTGGCAATAAAAAGAAAGCCTACAAGGAAATGAATTGACAGTGTGGATGCAATGGTGGGATCAGTCATAGAACCAATTGTGAGTATGGCACAGATAGAGGCACTGTTTTGTTCTGTTGCTCAAACAACAACAAGCACATCTCGGATGAATTCTGTGCCCTTTGATTAACACAATATCAAAATGTCAGTTTTTCCATCTTTGAGGGGCTAAAGCCATGTTCCTTTGCTTTTCTTTGAGTTTGGGGAACAAAGAAGAAGTCTGAATGGACAAGGTTGGAGTTATAGGGCATTTAGAGTGAGGTGTGCAATTAAATTCTCATAGTCGTTGAGCCATGAAAGACGAGCAAGTATGTAGGTCATGCTGTGAGGGGGCAATTCCTCAGTGCATGGTACCATGCCTTACTTTTTCTCACCAATGCAGTTTTCAATTTCTCAAAAATAATTCCTATTAGAACTCTTTCAGTCGTCCTGCATTCATAAAAAGTAAATTTAAAAAATTCTAGCAAGATTAATCTTTGAAATCCCAGAATTCACTCACCATATCCTTTTGAATTGACCAACTACCTTGAATTTAACTGGAACAGAAGATAACCTTGGAAGTGAATCTTTTGATTGGACCTCTTCTCTCAAATTACCATAACCAAAATAAAATTCATTTTCTATTGATAAAACTTGTCTGCAGCAATCCACTAATCATAGAGACATTTTAAACCATGTTTTATTTAGTGGAAACACTTGGGCATATGCAAATCAAATACTAGTAGAAAAAGTTTGGGACTTACCATAATATAAAACCTGAAATATATTCAACCCCATCTTAAATAAAATACCAAAAAAAAAAAAAAAAAGCAAAGTCATTGTTGTGAAATCAATTCCAGGTCTTAGTAATTACATTTGTTAAAGGGTATAATGAATCTCACAGTTCCTTCACTATACCCTTTATGTAGATAGGTTACAATGCCTTTCTTTGCTGGTACTACTGAATATGTTTGGACTGTCAATGTTTTGTTTAGTAATTGTAACACCAATTATTTATGCCACCTACAACGCTACATGCTATGTAATCTTCATCTCTATCCCAATTCATATTTACTCTATAGGTAGGGGTAGGATTGCCCCATATGTGCTTCAAAGTTTTACAGAAGAAACGTGCTACATTCTTCATGGAGTGGCTGGTGGATCAGCAGGTGAAGCCTTAATTCCTCACACCATCAAGCTATTTTATATATATATTTGCATGCTGTGTTAGTCTGGGTAGACTAGAGAAACAAATCCAGGGAGACTCATATGTATATAAAAAGAGCTTGATATACAAGATCAATTGAATATTGAGAAAATAGCTCAGCCCAGTCCAGATCAAGTTCATCAGTCTGATATTAGTTCATAGGTCTGATACCAATTTATACATCCCTTTTCAACTTACAAACAAACAAACAAACACATGCAATGGTGCAGCAAGATCAAAGGCCAGGGGGTGGAAAGTCTTGTGGATAAACTGGCAGTAGAAGTAGTTCAGTGTTGGCAGGGATCTCCACATGGCTCTGCCAGCTCCAGAGCTCTGGCTACATTAGCATAGTTCCATCAGCCTCCTTGTCAGTATTGTCTCTCAGGGAGTGAATGTGTGTCTGGTCTCCAGCGAGCTATTTATCTCCTTAGTGCCTCCAAATGAGATCATCAAGCTATGACATGATTGACAGGCCATACTCCACCCCTTCACACTTAAGTCTCAACTTGATAACAGATTATGCAACTACCACGTTTAACCACTTTTTAATATTTCTATACCAACAAAACCCACTAACCCCAAGTCAATTCCAGCCCATAGCTACCCCAACTCCACAAGGGATTGAAGGCAAGGATCATTACGGAAGCAAAATGCATCATTTTAATGCCAGGAGGTTCTAGTAGCTTTATGCTTCTAACATTATAGCTAACCGCCTTTCAGCCACCACACCACTGTGGTTCCTCATATTCTATATGAAAAGCTCGAGCTCAATGCCACATGTCAGTTTCGACTCGTGTCATCTTACAGGATGGGATAGACTTGCCTCTGTGGATTTTCAAAGTTGTAAATCTTTAGGGAAGCAGAAAGTCTCATCTTTTTCCCACTGGTTGGCTTGTGGTTTTAAACTATTGGATTCAGAGTCAGCAGTCCACCAATGAAGCTAGCACACGACCAAGAAGTGAACCTTATTGAAAATCATTTAAATGTACATTGTTTCAAAATGAAATCCAAGTGAAAAAGATAAATTGCAGTAAGTTTCACATTCTGTGTATGATAAATAAGTCTTAACAACCTAGATTACCCTGCAAAGGAAAAAATTAATCAAGGATATGCTTTTCTTATTTCAGCTTAATTTTTATGAATTTGTTTTTATAATTTTAATTCAAGAAGGATTAGATTTCCATTTGATGATACTGAAGGGAGAGAACATCTATTTAGGTGGCCCTTCCACAGTCTACCTTCTGAAAAAAACATATTTTGGGGATGAGGGATGACTAAGATATTTCCTTAAAGCAGGAAGGTTCTTGTTTAACTAGACCCAAGAAATATATACAAATGAACTTAAAAGGTCAGTCTCGTTAAACTGAGCTCTTGCAAATGAACTGCATTTCATTTTTTACCACACACATTCTTCTTTAATGACCAGAAAAATGAAAATGCATTTCTGGTTGTGTCCTAATGGAGCATGAAAGAAGAAAGGGGAAATGAAACTCAAAGCAGTTTATTTTCATATCCGTCTGATAAGATGAGGTGATCCATCTCTGACTTGTCCTTCTCTACTGATGGTAGAGGGGATAAATGCCGTCTTGGACTTATTCTAAAATGGCTTCAATGTAATTGGAATATGCTGTCACAAGAACATGTCACTGTTTTCTTTTCTCAGATTTCATATATAAAAAGAAACCAAGGCAGGGATTTCAGGTGATTTTCTGAATAATTGAAAGCAAAACATTAGGTACCGAAAGATGTGTTTTCTTAAGGCTCTTGATAACTTTCTGATCCTTGTATTTCAAAATAAACTTTATGAAGTGTGTGCCAGACTTTATAAAAACCGTATGTGTGTGTCTCATAAATAAATGTGATATTTTATGGCTTTTCCTGCTTTATGCCCTTTAAAGTTCCATTGCAAATTTCTTTATCAATTTACAAATTAATAATTAAAGTGTATCCCTCAAGTAGCTTATTTGAGAGCATAGTAATGAAAAATTACAGAGGTTCATTACATCAGATATACAGTAGAAGGACATAAATATGGGCAGTTCAGATTGAACTACATTGTGATGATTGCATTTTGAGAGCATTTAGTACTTAGGGGTTGTGAATTACTAGTTGTGGAGCAAGGCAGAGCATGGTGAAATAATTCCTCTAACATGGTAAAACTCAGGAGAGCATGGATAATAATTGTTGGTAAGGAGGTACAGAACACTAGTCTAATAGTGCTTATTCCTAGCATGATAGAGAAATGGTAATGAGAAGGGACATGTGAACTGAGCAGCATTTGAAAGAAAGGCATAAAATCTTACCTTTTAAAGCACGAATAAAGAATTTGCCACAATACTATTTGTGTTAGTCCAGCTAGACTAGAGGAACAAATTTCAGAGACTCACATATAGGTATAAGGAAAGGGTTTATATACAAAAGAAATGTGACACTAAGAAGGCATCCCAATCCAGTCCAGTGCAAAGTCATAAGTCCAATAGTAACCCATATGCCTGCAATCAGTCTATAATGTCTGCTTCCGACTCAGGAAGTCACAGGTCAGTGGGTGCAGAATTCTGGCGCTGGCAGGGATCTCCCCATGGCTCCTCGCTTCCAGGGCTTAGGTCCATCAACAGCATGCCACTCCAACCTCAGAGGTCTGTCTTCATCAGGGCAAAGCCATGTGGTCTCTCCACTGGCTACTCCAGCTTCCCAGCTGCCGCCATTCTGTGTTGCCTGTGGTTAATCATCTCTGAGACTAACTCCCAACAACTGGGGAAGATAGCTTTTCATCTTCACGAGGGAAATACCGTGAGATTTCCCAGTAATCTCAGGTGAAAGCCATGCCCACACAGAGGCCTCATCAGCTACTCAATGGCTTTCTCCAGATTAACAGGCCAGACTCCACCCCTACATTTCAATTATAAAATTAACATAAGCACATGATTGCCACATTATTGAAATAGGATTTTCTAATTCCATGGCAGCAAATAAACTTCCAATCAAAGCTATCTGATACCATCAAAAAATATGTTTTTAAATCAATACACTTCTACCTTAATGCAGCATCAGTAATTAAGCAAACCCAAAACCAATCTCTTTTCCAAACATCATGTTGAACCCTCTATTTCTCCTGCTCACTGAGACAATAATGATGACTCTTTATGCTAATATAAATGATGTATAAATGATAAATAGTATAAATAAACTAACAAGCAATATGTATATAATATTACATATAATAAAAATAATATAAATGCTAATATATATAAACTTTGGGTTTCAAAGTAAAGCATGAAATCTTTCTTGGGCAGTGATCATGTTACCTTATTAATATTTCCCTTAATATTGCTGTCTTACTGTTTCAGTTTTGCATTGCTAAACTTCTTTAAGGAGCAGGGATTTGGAGCCTTTATTTTCTTAGGGTCTATTCTATCCTCAAGTGTGTGCAATGGAGTTGTCTAATTCCATGAAAGAACACTAGTTGGTGTTTGACATTCAAAATCTTACGAGTTAACTTGGTCCTGCTTTCATCTAACTTCTAGTTTTTGCTACATATTTTACTCAAGCTAAAATAACCTGATCTTTTCTATTTTAAGGTACCATCTGGTTCAATTCCTGTATGTTTTCTATCTAGCATCCCTACCACCAAGAATGTCCTCTACTTGCACACCCTGAGGGAACTTCAAGTAGTATCTTATTTAGGTAAGTAGTCCCTAATAAAATATAAAAATCATATTAAATAATTAGTTCAATATTTGCATCCATTATTTCAGGGTGAGATTAAAAATAATTGAAAGTGTTAGTGAGGTTTGAGGAAAATTGGAACACTTGTCTATGCTGATGAAAATGCATAATGCTATAATTTTGGGGGAAGATAGTTTGATTTATTTAAAGTATTAAATGTAAGACAACCATATTACTATATGTAAATCACAGAAAGTAATTTTTGATTCCTAATGACACTGTATAACAGACTAGCACATTCCTGGAGAGTTTCCTGGGTTATATAGCCTTTGTAGGCACCTATTGCCAGGATTTTCTTCTGCAGAACTGCTAGTGAGGTAGAACAAGCACATTTCAGGAAATAATCCTGTGTTGAAATATTCTACCATGAGGTTCTTGCAGATAGTAGATGACCCAATCGTGCTACTACTGATCCTACTGCACTTTAAGGTAACAACTTAAGCATACACACGCATTCCAGTGTTTACTGCAACAGTATTCACAATATCCAAAAGTTAGAACTGGGTAAATGTACTTAAAGAGAATAATGGGTAGCTAAAACATGGTGCATACATGTAACTAAATACTTATTGTATGCTATTCAGCCCATTATGATTCATGACGTTCTATAACAGAGTACAAAATAAGGTTTCTTGGACTGTATTCTTTATGAGATTGTCATGTCTTTAGTGGGCTCCCACTGTTAACCTTTCTTGTAGCAGTCATGAGCTTGGCCATTGACCACCAGTGCTTTACCATCCCATAAAGAGAGAGGAAGACCTGACCAGTGATGAGATGTGTTTCAGCCACAATTTATCACAGAAAACATAAACTAAATTTATATCAATAAAAAGTTAAATGTCCATGTATCTATAGAGTATAGATCTCTGGTTCACTCTAGAAACATCATTGTCATTTTATGTTATAGAACAGTATTGATTGTCCCCCTGGAGCATCACTTTTACTGCCATCAAGTCAGTATTGACTCAAAGGTTCCCTACAGGGCAGGGAAGAACTGCCCCTGTGAGTCTCCAGCCTGCAAATCTTCATTGTAGAAATCCACATTCTTCCCCTGCAGAACTGGCTGTGGTTTCAAACAGCAGACCTTACTGTTAGGCCAATGTTAAATCCATTGATAGTGTCATTAGTTTAGTCAATGGTATAAAATATGCAACACTATTGAAAAAAAGCAAATTGTGCATTTATAAGCTCCCTATGAAATACAATACAAAAATTATTGACTTGTACAGATTTACCCTTAAATCTTGGACACTATTTATACAAACAACAGGGGTTAGTGATGGGGCAAATCTTCCAATAATGTTCATTCACACAACAGAACAACACCTAACAGATTAATACATGTTATTATTAAGCAAGGAGAACATTATAATAATAAGTATATGGCAGTTCCAGTTGGATCTCTCAAAGCAAGTGATTCAAAACCAGTCTATCACGTTCATATTCCATGCCCTTGGGCTAGTGTTCATCTGTTTCTTTTTTATGTCTAGTCTTTTTTAATCATTTTTGGGGGCCTCGTGAAACTCTTCTCACAATCCATACATCTATCCATTGTATGCAAATCATACTTGTTGCTTTCATCATTCTCAAAACATTTTCTTTCTACTTAAGCCCTAGCTACTAGCTCTTCACATTTCCCCTCCTTCCCCATTACCTCACGAACCCTTGATGATTTGTAAATTATTATTATTTTGTCATATTGTACACTGTCCAATGTCTCCCTTCACCCACTTCCCTGTTGTCCAATACCAAGGAAGTGGTTACATGTAGATCCTTGTAATCAGTTCCCCTTTCTACTCTACCTTCCTTCCACCCTCCTGGTATCACCACTCTCACCACTGATCCTGAAGGTATCATCTGTCCTGTATTCCCCATGTATCTAGTTCCTGTCTGTATGAGTGTGCATCCTCTAGTCTACCTGGATTTGTAAGGTAAAATTGGAATTGTGATAGGGGGCAGTATATAAAAACTAGAGGAAAGCTGCATATTTCATTACTGTCACACGGTATCCTGACTTGTCTCCTTCCCATGACCCTTTTGCAAGTGGATGTCCAGTTGCCTACAGATGGGCTTTGTTCCCCAATCTGTGCTCCCCCTCATTTATAATGATATAGCTTTCAGTTCTTTGATGCCTGATATCAGATCCTTTTTACACCTTGTGGTGACATAGGTTGGTGTGCTTCTTTCACGTGGGCTTTGTTGCTTCTGAACTACATGGCTGCTTGTTTACCTTCAGGCATCTAAGACTTCAGATGCTATATCTTTTGATAGACAGGCACCATGAGCTTTCTTAATTTTGTCTTCAGTGATCATATCAGGAAGATGGGCATGCAATGATATGATTTTTAGCTCTTTGATGTCTGATAACATCTGCTTCTTCTTACTCTAGGGAATTTCAACCTTAAGTCTAAAGATTACAAATGAGCTTGAAGTAAAAGTCATATTCGCTTAGGGGTGTTTCCACATTGAGTCCTTCTGTTGTGGTCTATGAAGGACATATGTGATCTGTTTGAAAGAACAGAATCCAAAGTTCCAGTAGTCCATAGCACATGGACTGGGATCACTAAGGGCCACATAGAAACTCATCAAAAGTGTCTATTTAGGAAGCTAGTGCCAGATGCATTTTCCTCTTGGATTTCATACAGGTATTGTTAGTGTTTTTCCTATCAGAAGAGGCCTGCTTCATTAAGGGTTCAGCAGGCGCAATTTTACAGCAATAATTATCATTTCACATCCGGGTATCATGCTCACCTCCACCCTGCTTGGTGGTCCACATGGAGAAAGAGAGAGAGTAGGGGAAGAGATTACATGACAAGAGAGAGGAGCTGAGAGCATCCATTTAATTTTCCCCATTTAAATAACCTTATGGGGGGGGGGGCACATGAGTTCTAATATCACTGGTCAGGGCATGAAGCAAGAGGGGGCTATCATAAGTGCTCTATGGTGACAATGGCTTAGGGCTGCCTACGGGACTAAGGTGAGAAGGATGTGATAAATGAAGACCTCAGACTTCTGGGGGTAGATAAACAGGACTTTCCTGTTTAGAGTCATTGACAATGGCTCTTGAATCCCACCAACAGGTCTTGAGGGAAGTGAACCATCATCTTAACTTGAGTCACACAAAAGTGACAGATAACTGGGAGCTTCAGGGAGAATAGCTAGCTTAACTTGCACCCTACGTGCTGGTAAATAGCCTGCTTAATATTTTGGAGTATATAATTGTGAAAAGTCCTGTTTTCATGCCACATTTTCCACCATGGGAAGTTACTCCTTCCCACTTTCCAATCAACAAAGATGTAACTACTTTCAGAGACATATATGTACCTCCTTCCTTCTTGACTTGTACTTTCATTGCTCCAGCAAAATGTGACAAAGAAACTAGATGGTGCCCAGCTATCAAAATAATAGCATCTGATGTCTTAAAGGCTTGATTTCAAACCAACATCCATCTAAGTGAGGTGTCAACTAAGTCTACATGTAAGAAAGACATCAATCTGATTTTGTAAGTAATATAAGATTTGCAAATTATAAAATTCAAATAGAAAGGATGGAATACCATCAGAGCTTAATTTGTGAACACTTGTTTTGCAGACAACTCTGGATGACAGTGGAAGTCCAAAATCCATTCCAAGGGTCCACACATGGATTAACGCCTTCAGTGAATTCCCTCTCATCATATTTGAGGGAGGTGAGTACCCCTATTGTCAGACAGAGAGAACACTGTAGCATCAATTATGGCAGATAGAGTTAGACCAAATGGTAATATCTTATCATCTGATTTTCATTTTAACACATTTTAAAATTGTTTCAGTTTTTTAATTTAAAAAAAGAGAAAGGGAAATATACATGGATATATATATCTGACCATGACAATGCAAAGAGCATTGGAAAATGGATTATTCTAGATCCAGGTAGGCTAAAATTTAGCACCCTATAATTCGATTTCCCTTATGATCCATTTGTATTTGTTCTAGCTTTTGATATTTTCTGCTTTCTTTTATATTGAGGTTTTATCTGTTTTACAGTTATTGTGGTTAGCTTTCAGGTTTTTAAAAAATGTTTTCCCCTATATGAAATTCAGGATAGATAGTAACTGAATTAGTAACTGAATTAATGGTTCCTTGGGGGTCTGGAAGTGTAGTGGATGAGTTGGACTGAGATCCATAAGTCCAACAGTTTGGAACATGTCGTCACTCCTTGGGAGAAAGATGGGCCTTTTAGTCCCATAAATAGTTAGAGTCTCAGAAACTCACAGGGGAAGTTCTCTTTTGTTCTGTAGGGTCACTATAAGTCAGTATTGATCCAATAGTAATGAGTTTGTTTCAGCTTTGATGTTATAGCAAGGGAAGATAGGGGTAAATAGAGAGTTAATAATGAAAAGTACAAGAACAAAAAAAGAAAAGGTAACTTGGATGTAATAATAGTTGTACAATTCTTCTTCATGTGATTCAGCTATTGAATTGTATAATATGTGAAACATATGTCAATAAGACAGTTGAAAAATGAAGTAGGAAAAAAAAAACCTCACAACAGTTTTCTTGCTTTTGCCATTTAGTTCCAAGCCAGTGGAAAATTCCCTATAGATAAGTCATCAAATTGACATTTAGAAATAACTTGCCTATACCCCATGGATCCTTCATGGTCCAATGGCTTAAGGCTTTGGGCTGTGAACTGCCAGACCAGCCATTCAAACATAAAAGCCTCTCTCTGACAGCAATAGGAGGTTGTCACCTCCCATAAAGATACTATATCCAAAGTGTTGCTAAGAGTTGGAATTGATTCAATGACAGGATAGTGGCTATCTGTGCCAGCTATTCTGAACTCATGGATGGATATTTTTTGATGGATATTTTTGATGGATTTTTAAATGGATATTTTTTCTGACCCCCTCCACAGCACATCTGGGGTTTTTGTTAAGCTCCATCAAAACTTTTGAACCTTAAAGAAAGAGCTTGACTGCTAGCATTTGAATTCCCCACCTCATTCTTTCTCATCCTTTTCTGACTCATATCTCTTTTCTTTGTGATATACTTCTTCTTTGGTATGGTCCAAAAATGCATCAAATGCTAGAGAAATAAAGTACATTGCTGGAAAGAGAAAATATTCTAGGGTGTATCCTTGAAATAACTTCCCACTCATAAGTTTTTCTAACAATTTTTATCTCCACAGAGGATCAAAGGGCTAGATTTCCTTGCCTCCTCTGTACATCACTAAAGGTCATGAACAATGAATTGTACTTCTTGAGTCTGTCCAATGTCAACATGGTACCTCGTAGAAAACAGGAGTTCAACTGTTGTTTGTTGAGGCAAAGATGCTAATAATGACTGTAATGTGGAATATTTCACATTTTGGGTCATGGCATCTGAAAGCTCATTTCAGTTTAACCCTATGCTGAATGAATAACTAAATTCCTAATTTTCTAATCTCTGCAATGGAACAAACAAGTGGACACCATGTGGGTGAATTGATATGCACATACACATATTTTCATATTTTTTCATATATATGTGGAAATATATAGGCATGAGAGTAAGTAAAAATAATGCTACTAGAGTTACAGCTAACACATGAACAGACTTATTCAGAACAAAGTTTATTTACACATATCTTTGAAATCATTGGATGGTTGATGAGTAAATTTATTATTTTGTATAAAGGTACCTTCTCATTCTTTGAGGGAACATAGGAAAACCGTATCCCATCCACCATATATCTTTGATACCATGCATCCCTTCAGACTTTGGTCGACCCTCAAACTCAGCGAGGATTTCAAAGGAACACTAATGAATATAATTGTGGATGGCAAAAACGCAGTTCTGAAGTGATGTGCATTGAAGAGCACAGACCAAAATGCTCTGTGGAAGGGTTAAAGACACAGGGACAAGAACCTTCAAAGTGGGCACCCTTAATTGGAGTCTGTGCCAAGACACAATGGCTTCACATTTTTGTTATCTTTATTTAACAGGTGTGTCTATCATTTTGAACAAAGGCTTTTTTTAATTTCAGTGTATGAACAATTGTCCACTCAGTATTTTAAACTCATGTCACAGGGTGCTAAAGAAGGCAAGTGTCAAAAAGTAAAAACAATGAGCCAAACCAATTGTTTTTACCTAATGATAAAAAGGACTTTTTGCAAAGCAATCATCTCAGAAAGAAACTGAAATTTAAATTTTTGCATCAGTTTCATTATATTGTTTTAAAAAACATTTGACAATTTTTTCAACAATTTTCAAGAAATTAAAATGGTAGTTCTGCATTGGTATGGCACAAGAGGAAACTTTAGTCTAGTGGTCAGGCAGAAGCAAGTGCTGATATGAGAGCAATATACCAATGCTTTCTTTTGTATTTGTACAATGAAACTATTTTTTTCTTTAAGGTCTATGCACTTTGAGTATCACTAGCATATATGGTGCTAGGAGACTTTAAAATAAAGGGGCTTAAAGAAGCTTAAAACAGGCCACATCTGTCTTAGTTAGAACCAAAAAGGGATTTAAAAGTATTATTTGAACTATAAAAATTTTATTAATGTTTATCTTGAATAGATTGTATTGAATACACTATTAATTTCCTCTGGAACTATATTTTTAATCTTGCTCACTAAAAATGTTGGTCCATTTTTTTTCTTTCTGTCTCCATTTTTTGCAATTAGAAAAGGTTATGTGATTTCTTGGGATGACTTGCATTTCCTATTTGCAGGTGCATGTCACTTTTGCCCAGAAAATTTTGCCCAGTGAAATTCATAAAGCCAAAGCAAATGACATAAAATCATGTTTTTGAGTCTAGTGCTTGAAAAGTAAGTAACATTAGCTAAATCCTTTTCCAAGAGAAAGTGATGGCAACCTTGTACCTACAAAGTAGTTTACACTTTACACAGTGCTTTCACTTTGGATCAATCAGCACCATTGTTTTACAGAGCTTTCACTGAAGGCACTCCCACTAAGCTGTTGGTTTTATGTAACGCAAGTAAAGTGAAACAAGAGTCAAATAATTAAGCAATAAACCTGATCAAAAGAGTAAGCCCACGTGAACAATTTAGCTGAACTCAAATTTGTCATCAATGGAAACTTCTCTGCTTGAATATATGGGCCAATGATGTAGTGTTACTGTGCCATTTGTAAGAAGTTACAATGTCATTATTAGAAGAGTTTATTGTTCACCTTTGACCTCTAATCATTAAGATATGTAATGAAACACAGTAAAGGTTGAATGAAGCTACTTGGTTAATAGTGAACCCATTCATATAAAATTTCATCCAGACTTTATTTTTGTGTTCATTAAAAAAACTTTTAAACTAAAATAATTCTAGATCTGTGCCTTTAATAGTTAGTTGGTAATGAAATTTCCACACCCTTTCCTCTGTATCTTGCTTCAAGTTTCATTCCTTTCCCAAGTTTTCCAATTGGTGATTGAAAATATTAGCTTTAAAAATGTCTATATGTTCCAAAGTTCTAATCCAGTGAATTTTTGTTCATATCTTCTTACCCGGAAAACATTTTGAAATGGATGTGTCCAAAACCACAAGATCCAGATGACAACACATATTCAAATCTCCTTTTCTCATGTGTTCCCCTATGCCACACCTTCATAGACAAATTCCAAACACTACCTGTATAATTTCTGAGCCACAGTTTAATTTATTTCCACCATCTTTCATGTGTTGTGCCTTTCTGTTCTTTCTCTCTCTTGGTTTTTTTTCCTCTTTTGTCATACTGGTCTTGATCCCTAAATGATGTGTTCACATAGGTCCTTGCCATTGGCTTCTCATCCTGGAAGCTTTCTCATGATCTATCCATTCTTTGCATTGCTTCCATAAATATTGTTTAAAACCATGAATATTATTTTTACTTTAGTGAAAAAAATAGTTGAGAGCTCACATAAACGTGTATATATACTTGCAAAGTGAGAGTATGAGGTGGGAACAATTTTCCATACATAAGACAGAAATATTCTTACTAATATTGGACACTGCATCAAAGAGAGACAGACAGAGATGAGAGAGAGAGACAGAGAGAAAGAGAGAGAGAATATTTTAAATGTCTTAAACTGCTGGGCTCAAAATTCATAAACTATATATGATCAAAGACAACATATTCTAACCTAAATTAAGATTGATCTAAAAATAATGGATCAACAAATTCCTATAATGAGAAGAAAACATTTTTGTCATGTGAGCTAATTGTGCTCCATTGTCAATGATTCTACCATATTAAAGTATTCTGTGAATTCAGGTTTGGGTTCTAGCAATTGTTTGGGTATATCCCTCCTATAGTTTTTCAGGTTAACACAAATCTTTAATGCTTTCATTTACCTTTAGATTATGTCACACTATGGTTATTAGGTATTTATTGCCCAAGGAAAAATTAATTCCAGAAGACTTCATAATATCTAAAATCATTGTAAATTCCAATGACATTTTTAATTTTCCCCACTTCCCAGTTATCACTGGAGCTACCAAATGACATTATTTGCTATAGTACGTATCTTCAGGCTAGAAGATGTATGCACTCTTTTCTCACTGTTATCTAGCCAGTCCTGATGCCCAGTGACTCTGTAGGATAGAGTAGAACTGCCTTGAGACTCTAACTCTTCTTGAGAAGAGGGAGTGTCATCTTTCTCTCGGTGAAGTGGCTGGCGGTTTTGAATGGTTGACACTGTGGTTGACAACTGAATGAGTAGCCCATTACAACACCAGGACTCCTGTATTGCTAGGCACTTGTTATCTCTGATCTTTATCTTTCCTTCTTGTCACTAAAGAATTGCCATTTTTTCTTCCTACCTCACCTATGTCTAGATTCTGTAAAAATCATCAGTGTCAGTAGAATGAAAAACAAGAAGACGGTCACTTGGTTACACTGCCACTAAACAAGAAAATGAAGACTCAGAAAGAGCAGCATTAACTGGCCCTGACCCATGTGGTTTAGGGGAAGATGTAGAAGTACCATGACCACTCCTGTGAACCCATTATCACAATAAAGTGCCCATTAGCTTTCACACAGTGTGACTTAGTCTCATTCTGTAGCATTCAGACAGCTTAGTGTCTTATCTATTACCGAACAAAGCTTAAAAGGTCAACAAGCCAAACACTACAATCAAGGAAGAAACGAGAATTACAGCATGGAAACCAAATTGGTGGGGTGGGAGGGGGGATGGGTGTGTGTCTGTGTGCTAAAACAGATACTACATTTGTCCCCAAAGCTTATTATTGCAATTGATCACATTTATGAAGATAGCGGTTATAATACAAGTAAGATGGTTGCAATATAATATAAAGAATTCTCTCCATATACCATTTGACAACTTTATTTCTATCACAAATGGGTGTTATGGTGCACATAAGTTAGCTCAAGGCAGCATACCACTGCTAGATTATGTTCCTATACATTATTTGTTATAGGAATCACAATCATGTTGCAGACTGTATATTGAAATCTCTAAGCACCCTGGAAAAATGACTTCTTCCTCTAAGGCAACTATATTTTCCTTACTCATCTTGACCATTACTTCTTATTAGGTTTCTAGGAAAATGATTCTTTTGCTGCCAGGCTTTCAGAAGTGTAATTTGGAAGCATAAAACAAGATAATGAATGACAGCATTTAAATATTGCAGTTTATAGTCCATTCATTTCATGTGGTAAATATTCTTTTCCAATAAGGGGGATACTGCTAGGTTTGGTTTGGTTCTTTAATTTCGGTATATAAAAAAATCTTAGGATGGAGTTATATGAGCCCACAACAAAATGATTTATTAAAAAATAGAAAAAGAAAAGTTACAAATCTAAATACATAGAAACAAACAAACAAAAATCTTAGGAATATGTATGCAAACTTCATACAGTTACAGAAAATGTAGTTATTGTATTTATACTGCTCCCTGATGATGCTGAAGATCATTACTGACATGTTTGAAATTAATATTATATCCACATTGTGTGTTTTCCTCTCTTCTTCCCCCTTCATTTGCTCCTATGGGCTCTGCTCAGACATGTCCCTCTCCCTGAGCTGCAGCTTCAGTGCTGTCCTCTGAAGTCAATTCTTCTGGGTGGAGGGGCAGCTGTCCACATAGTTGAGATTAAGTTGGATCCCTGAAACATCTCTACCGGTTCCCTACATCATGCTGGCATTCACATCTTGGAACACCAGGTTGAAGTTTGGTGCCTCCTTCCTTATGGAAACATAAGAAATACCCTCCCCTTGGGTGGGTTAGTGACCTGTTTCCTGCTACACATTTCTTTTTTACTTCTTCCTTTTTTTCTCCCTTCTTTTTTAGTATGTCACCCTGGATTTGGTCTACCATATGTGTCCCTGGATTTGGTCTGGCTCCTGTCATGCTACCTGGAATGTTAATAAACAGTAGGTTTTCCCTATGTCCCTTTTGCAATTTTTTGAAAGGTTAACTCAGCGGGCTCATCTTATACTTGTCCTTTTGTGCTTGTCTTACTTTGCTTAGCGTAGTTTTTTCCAGTTCTTCCCATGTAGCATTGCGTTTCATACATTTGTCACTGCTTTTTGGCAATAGACAGTACTCCATTTTACCTGTGTACCATTGTTTTGAATCCATTTGTCTGCTGATGGAAATTTGGATTGCTACCAACTCCTTGCAATTGTGAACTCTGCTGCAATAAATATTGGAGCACAGATGTCTGGCCATGGTTTGCTTCTTGTCTCTTCTGAGTATATGTCCTGTAGGGGGATTGCTGGATAATATGGTAACTCAATTTCTGTCTTTTTTAGATATTGCCAAATTGATTTCCATTATGGTGGTATACACCTACAGATCCACCAGAAGCAGATGAGATTTCGCCTCTCCCCACAACCCCTGCAAAATTTGCTGTTTTTTGATTTTTTGAATTGGGCTATCTTTGAGGGTATTGGGCAGTACCTCACTGTTGTTTTCATTTGCATTTCTCTTATGGCTAATGATTAGGAACATTTTCTCATATGTTTTTTGGCCATTCAGATTTCTGCCTCTGTGAAACATCCTCAGGTCTTTTGCCCACTTCCTGAGTGGGCAATTGGTTTTTGGAGGGTTTTGGTAGCTAGAAGAATACCGTAGACTTTAATAATGAGACCTTTGATGTGTCATTGCTAAAAATGCTTTCCCAATCCATGGGATCTCATATTATTCTCACTGAATTCTTTTGATGTACACAAGTATTTTACCATCAGTATAGCCCACTTATCAATTTGCACCTCATCTGTGTTTGTACTCATCTATTTCCAAAGGTTCTCAGGTTGGTGCCAATTCCCAAATAGTTTGGGGTTTTACCTCAAGATCTGTAATTCACCTTGAGTTTATTCATGTGCATGGAGTGAGATAAGGTTCTTGTTTCATTTTTCTGCAGGTAGATATCCATTTTCACTAGAACTGCCTGTTAAAAAGGGCATCTGTTTCCTATTTGATATTTTGGACCCTTATCAAAGATCAGATGCCTGTATGTTGATATTTCTATTTATGGGTTTCCAGTACTTTTCTATTGGTGTGAGTATCTGTCATTATTTCAATACAATGCAGCTTTGACTACTGTGGAAGTTTAGTATGTGCCATCATATGTCAGGTAGAGCAAGTCCTTCCACTGTGCCTTTTTATTAAGGAGTTCTCTGCTAATTCTGGGTTTTTCACCCTCAATGTGAACTTAGTAACCACTTTTTTCATTTCTGGAAGAAAGATGATAGTAATTTTATCAGAATTGCATTAAATTTATATAATGCCTCAGGAGAACTGACATCTTTAATATGTTGAGAAGTCCAATCCACAAGAATGGGATATGCTTCCATTTGTTGAGATTATTCTTGGTTTCTTTTAATAGTGTTTTATAATTTTCATCATATTCACCTTTTGTTTTTTAGCGGGCTACATCCAGACATATTTCAATTTGTGCTTAGCTATTTTGAAGATTACCACCATTGTGATCTCCACTTCTCTTTGTCAATCCTGTATCCTATGACTCTGACATACTCCTCCATTGCTTACAGTACTTCCCTTGTGGAATTTTAGGGATTTTCCATATATGAAATCATATAATCTGCAAATATCAATAGTTTTACCTCTTCCTTCCAAAGGCAAATACCTTTGATATATTTTCTTTGCCTTATGCTGTTAGCTAAAACCTCCAGCATGATATAAAATAAGAGTGGGAGACAAGGGACATCTTGCCTTTTTCCTTTTTTCAGTACAGTTGTTAGCCTTTTCTCCATTGATTACTACATTTGCTGTTGGTTTTTCATATATGGCTTGTATAGTCTTGAAGAATTTTTCTTTCATTCTGATCTTCTCAAATGTCTTAAACAGAAATTGGTGTTAGATCTTATCTAATACCTTTTCCTCATCTCGTAATATTATGTGGTTCTTAAAAGTTTTTCATGTCAATGTCGCAAATGATGCAAATGTTCTTTCATATGTTGAACCATCCCTGGTATGAATACCACTTGGTCATGATGAATTGTTTGTTTTATGTACTCTTGCAGTCTATTTGCCAGTATTTTATTAAGAATTTTTGCATCAATTCATTAAGGATATAGGTCTATGGTTCTCAATACTTGTGGGATCCTTGTCTGCTTTCAGTATCAGAGTTATACTAGTTTCATAGAAAGAGTTCAGGAGTTTGTCATCTTTTTCTTTGTTCTGGAAGAGTTTGTGTACAATTGCTTTCAGTTCTTCCCTAAATGTTTGGAGAATTCTCCTATGAAGCCATCTGGTCCAGGGGATTTTTTTGTTGGTAATCCCTTGATAATCTTCTCTTTCTTCTATTGATATGGGTCTGTTGAGATTATTGACGTCCATCAGGGATAGTCTAGGAAGGGACTGCTTTTCCAAGAATTTGTTCATGTCTTCCAAGTTGTTGAATTCTTTGAAGTAAAGTCCTTTGTAGTATTGTGCAATCATCCTGTAGCTGTCTTCTGCTTATGTTAATTTCATGATTGAGATGTAGGGGTGGAGTTTAGTTTGTTAATCTGGAAATAGCCATTGAGTAGCCGATGAGGCCTCTGTGTGGGCATGGCTTTCTCCTGAGACTTCTGGGAAATCTTGCAATATTTCCTTCATGAAGATGAGAAGCTATCTCCCTCCCTAGTTGTTGGGAGTTAGTCGGAGAGATGATGAATCACGGAAAAGACAAGATGGCAGCATCCGAGAAGCTGGAGGAGCCAGCAGAGGGACCACATGGCTTTGCCCTGATGGAGCTGGGGTGGTCACATGGAGACCTCTGCCAGCGATGAGTTGTTTCTGCCACCACAGAATGCTGTTGATGGACCCTGAGCCCTGGAAGCGAGGTGTCATGTGGAAACCCCTGCCAGCACCGGGACTCTGCATCCACTGACTTGTGACTTTGTGAGTCGAAAGAAGACTTTATAGACTGACTTGGGGCATATGGGTTAATATTGGACTTTTAACTTTGAACTGGACTGGGCTGGGATGTTTTCTCAATCTCCGGTTCCTCTTGTATATAAACCTTTTCTTTATATCTATGTGTGTCTATGAAATTTGTTCCTCTAGTCTAAGCGGACTAACACAATTCTTTTGATTTCATTAGGGTCTGCTGCAATGTCCCCTCTTTCATCCCTTATTCTTGCTATTGAAATTTGTTCCTGCTTTATTTGGTTAGGTTTGTCAAAGGTCTGTTGATTCTCTTTATCCTTCCAAAGAACCAACTTTTAGCAGCATTTTTCACATAATTTTCTTTTTTCCCTCTCCTGAATCTCAGCTTCAATTTTTTTTCTTTTGCTATTAGTGGGATTGTTCTACTGACTCTGCTCTAGTTGTTGTAAATTTTGTTCCAGCATATCAATCATAAGTCTCTCTTCCTTTTTCAGATGTGCATGTATTGCTATGTAACTTCTTTTGATAACTGCCCTTGCTGTGTCCCATAAGTTTTAGTACATTGTGCTTTCATTCTCTGGTTTCTAGAAACTGCCTAATTTCACCTCTTATCTCTGTGACCAGTAGACACTCCTTTTTCAAAACATATTTAGTCATCCTCCAATCATGTGCTCTAGTTTTCTTTATCTTTCTTTGTTTCCAACCTTCTAGAACAGTGGTCAGAGAGAGAGGTCTGTATGATATCAATGTGCTTAAATTTTTGTTGATTCACCTTCTGCTCCAACATGTGGCCTCTCTTCGAATATGTGCCATGTCATTTTGCAAACAACATGAATTCTTTTGTATTTGAATAAAAATCTCAAATATCTATCATGCCAAATGCTTTAATTGCAGTGTTTTGTTCTCTAACCTCCTTGCTGAGTTTCTTTCCCTTTCATCTATCTTTCTCAGAGAATGGTTTATTGAAGTCACTCACTATATTTGTTGAGGCTCTGAATCCTTTTTTCATCTTTTTGAGTGTTTGGCTGCCATACTCACTGGGTCCCTCATTCAGGGAATATATATATTAAATGCCTATTGGTTCTTTGTTCACCATTCCCTTGAGCATTATATTGTTTCCCTTCTTCACCTCTTTTTATGGTTTGCACTTTGAGATCAATTTTATCTAAGCTTAGGATTGCTACCTGTACTTTTTTAAAATTTCTGTTTCCTTGGTATGCCTTTCTTCAGCCTTTGATTCTAAGACTGTCTTTGTCTGTATCATTGAGATATGTCTCCTGTAGATAAAGGGATGTGTTTTCTTAGTCTGCTAGCCTCAGTCTTTTAATGCTTGATTTCAGTTTGTTGATGTTCGGGGTCATTTTTTACATCTGTGAATTCTGTGATGTCATCTTATACCATTTGTGTTGGGCGTTTTCCTACCTCACTTTCTTATCAGTATGTTGCGTGTGTGTGTTTGTATCATTATTGACTTGTTTCTACCCATAAGGCAATGCTTTCCTGGGCATTGTTTACTCTTTTCTGTCCTCTGGGTGAGGCTGTTTTCTATGACTATCTCTTATTCCTGTTTGGTGAGTGCTGTTCTCCTGCCCATACTGGGTCAGCAAGGATCTTTCTTAGCAGGGTTTTTTTTTTTTTCTCTCATGTATTCTTTGAGGTTTTCTTCATGTGGGAATACTCTTACTTCTTCATCTATCTTGAAAGATAAGTTTGCTGGGTAGAGTATTTTCCTTCAAATTTGGGAATATGTTACTCTACTCTCTCCTCTTCTTCATAGTGTCTGCTGATAGGTCCTTGCATATTCTTTTTTGTTTGTTTAGGCATCACTGCCCTCTGGTGGTCGTGGGAGTTACTTAGCCTTGTTCCTGAAGAGCTGTTGCTGGATTTGAACTCCCAAGCCCATGGGCCGCATTCCACACTCAACCACTATCCCACTGGGACTCAGCCCAGGCCTTTGCATATTCTTATTTGGGAAACTTTATATGTGATTGCTTGTTTTTCTTTAGCTGCTCTGATAATTTTCTCCTTTTCCTCAAAGCTGGATAGTTTAATTATTTGCCTTGTTAACATCTTCTTGGGATCTCTAGCTGGTATTCTTTAAGGTTCCTGAATGATTGGTTGCCTAGTTTTCACTTATTAAGCGAGGTAAGCTTTTCTCCAATAATTCTCTCACTTTTGTTGCAGATGACTTCTTTGTTGGGTCTTCCTCCAGTAATCCAATTATTCTGATGTTCCTCTTCATAGAATCAGACCTAAGCTCAACTTCTCTGATGATCTTATTAGATTTTTGTTCACATTTGTAAAAGTCTGCTTGGCTGTTCTCTAGGTCACTGGTGTGGTTTTCTGCTTCCTCCAGTCAATTCCTGAAGTTCATGTGTCTGCTACTGATTTTTGTCATCTCCTCCCTAAACTCTTGTATTTCTCTTTGGTGTATGGCATTTATCTTTGCTACTGTTTCTTCCTTTCTCTGTATTGCTTCCCTCGTGTCCTGTATAACTCCAAGCAGGATTCTGAAAATTTCTATGCATGGATGATCAATCTGTGGAGTGTTGTCTGCTGTAAGGGGAGTGCCATAGAAGGCTGGTGGGTTGCCTATCTTGGTATGGAGTACTGGGAATGGTGGAAAGAATTATTCTGGTCAGGAAAATATCGGTGGTGGGTAGAGTTTCTTCCAGCAGCATGGAACATTGGCAGTGTTTGCTGAGATGGCTTAGGCCATGTGAGGCACTAAGTTGGGGAGGAGGAAGTTCCCTCAGTTATGTAGGACCCCAGAGGACAGTTAGGAACATCCCCAGCCACATAGACAGGAATTTCATGGGAAAAAGTTGGATAGAATATTCCCTGGTGGAGGATGTTTGGGTTTCCCCCAGCCTTGAGTTATGCTACACAGGGTAGCACTCTCCAAGCTGAGTGTATTGCAGGCATAAATGTCCTGGGATAAAGGCAGTGGTCTGTAGGTACACAGTAATGTGTGAGAGAAAATGACAGAGGGAAAAAAACCCAAATCTTAAACTACAGAGGGATTAAAGAGGGATAAAAGGGAGGAAAATGAAAGTACAACTTAGCTGATTCCCAATCCTTGACTGGGAGTCTGTAAGGATTTAATCTTTGGCCCGAGGCAGTGACAAACTGTGGCTGTGTTAAGATAAAACCCCTGCACTAGTTCCAAAAATATCCTGGCTCAGGCCAAGATAGTGGCAGGGCTAAGGTTAAACTCTAGCTGGCCTCCACTATAGTAAGCCCAAAACTCCCAACCCCTCTGAATGTTGTGGATCTGTAACTACTTGTCATTATGATGCTCCTCCTGTAATTTGACAGTGTTGAATTTCTGTCTTAGTAACTCTCCTGGTATGATTTCTGTCCAGTCCATCAGTCACCATCTTCCCAGAAGTCCAACATCACATGTTTTCTTATCTAATTTTCAAGATCACAAGATTTTGAAACTTAGGCAGAGAGATTAGTGTACTAACCCTAATTAAGTCAATGTTCAAGATTATATATATATATATAGATATAGATATAGATATAGATATATGAATTGCACTGAGTGCAGTAGAATTTTTTTAGAATGCATTTTTTCCCCACCAGGCAAGCAGTGAACAACTTGCTTTTCATACTACAGTGCACTCGTGGTAATGCCTGGGAAGGTTCTCTCTGGTCACCGTGGAATTTTTGTTCAAGCAATTTCACTTGACTCTCACTTTTTTGTGTGATTGCCTATTTAACAAAACAGCTTGCAGCTGTGAGATATGTTTCCTGATTGGGAAAAGTGTCTCAGAAACTGTTGTGAAATTGCACAGAACTTACAAGGACAGTACTATGGGAAAACTCAAGTGTACTAGAGATGTTCTCATTCCAAAAAATATGAAATATCATTCAATCACAATCTCATCTTGGATGTCAGTCAACTTCTGGAATGAATGAAAATGTTAACTCATAGTGCATTTGGAGTTCATTCCACAAGGTGAGACTGTTCATCGAGCTTTCTATTTAGAAGTTCTGAAAAGATTGTGTAACAACGTGTGACAAAAAAGGTCTGACTTGTGGCAGGCAGAGGACTGGTTTTGTCACCATGACTATACACCAGCTCATGCAGTCATCTCAGTGAGCTAGCTTTGGCAAAAAACTGCATGCCCGTCTTGACGCACACACATTGCTCACCTGGACTCGCTTTGTGCAATTTTGTTGTGTCTGCAAATGGAGAGGGATGTGAATGTACAGTGGTCTTATGAGATAGAAGAGGTCAAGGGAAAAATGAGTCAGGAGCTGTCACTTATCCAAACAAATGAATCTGAAAACTGCATTGAAAATTAAGTTTAAAAATGTTATTTAGTGTAATGGGAAGTTCTTTATAGGTGACGCACTTGTTTTGTAAAAGAGAAAATAAAATAAATGGCTCTGAAAAAGTCCATTTGGGGTGATGCTCTCATATATATGTAATTTTTTATTTATTAGGGATATCCTTTGAACAAATTTATCTCTCAGAAGTTTCTTAACCTGTTATCTTGTTTTTCTGAATTTGTTGTCACTTGAAAGAAAAGTATTAAAATATAATGGTTGCATATTACATTGGACACTATTGATTAGCAAATAAAATTTTTAAGAGGTATATATGGCTATAGAATTAGTCGCTGGGTTGAGCCCCGGTGGAATAGAGGTTGTGCGCGGGACTGCGGCCCACTGGAATGGAGGTTCGATTCCAGCTCCACGGAGCAAAGGCGGGGCTTCCTACTCCCACCACCTGAGGGCAGTGATGCCCCCCCCCAAAAAAAGAAGAAGCAAATAGAATTAGTCACTGACAAGCCTAATTAGTGGTGGCATTCCATATGTATATTTTTCAACTCATGTTCATAATAACCATAGCTATAGAAGTTTGTAGGCTATTGGTCAATGTCTATCAGAGCTCTGTGTGTTAGCAGAGTTTATTGACACAGTATGACAGCTCCAATGTTAATGACCTCATCCTTATGACTCACTGCTCTCAGTAGGACACAGTAGGGCTGCCGCAAAGTGTTTTCAAGGTAGCACATCTTTGATGAAGCAGAATGCAGCATCTTCTATAGAGGGAGTATCTGGGGGTGAGGTGTCAATCCCCAGACCATTTGTTAGTGCTTTCATCATTGCTCCACTATCAAGTCATCTTTATCACTACACTAAAATTTAATGTCACTGCCTGTTTATCCTTAACACTCCAGACTCAATTTCCCACTTCTTGTTTTTTATGTCCAACCTACTTAAGTCTGAGATTTACAGAAACGTTTTCTGCTATCTAGCATCAAAGATAATAAGGCAAAAGAACTATACATATGGTGTGTAGTTATGCACACAGGCCAGAAATCTAGATTAAAGCCTACAAAAGTGCATTCACAAAAGTGAACTGTGACCAGCTGCATTTTTAAACTCTAGGTATCATGCAGACTCTTACTGACATTTGGAATGGATTGGAGAAAGCATGTAGAAATGAGGACACACAAAAATAAAACTAAAGTCAAAGATGAGAAGAACACATACTGGATAAGAGAAATTCTGTTTCATTTTGATGAAGTGTTTTCCAAGTCCTATGGAGACGTTTTGCTCTAACCTCTGATGTTATATTTATCTCTACTGCTTCTGAGGTAACCAAGAAGGAAACCAAGATAAGATGAGAGAGCAGAGAAATACATTTTCTTTTCCCCTTGGAATCTTTTTCTTAGGCACATATAAATGCAGCACAATGGCCAAAAGAATTGAGGTATTTAAGGGCAAGTGACTTTTACCAGAAAAAGAAAATGCCTTCTTTGCTTTTCTACCTCAACAAGATTAAATAAGCTAGACGTTTAAAAAGAAAGCATTAAAAGATCGGAAATTATTAAAAATAATGCAGTGAATGCATTAAAAATGTATGACTCATATTTTAAAACTCAGAATTCTTTAAATAGTGTCTTATTCATTATTTCTCAGCTTTGAGTGTCTGTGGCATAGAATGATTATTTAATTTTATATGAGTAAGATTATCTCACCTACTATGGTAAAGATGACATTTGTTTTAATATCCTAAATTCTATAGCCAGCCAGTTATCATTGCAAGCTATGTCTACAGGATGAAATAAAGGCACAATGACTAAACGTTTCATTGCTAATTGAAAGGTTAGGGATTTAAAACCAGTGATGAGGAGGGAAAAAAAGAAATGTTTTTCCTTTAAAGATTTCAGCCATAGAAACTCTATGGGCCAGTTTTATTCTTTCATATGAGGTTGTTCTGAGTTGAAATCAATAAAATATAGCTATATCCATCAATCTCTCCATCACTCAACTATCTGCATATTCAACAGCCATTTTGAATATTGATTCCAGGATATACTACTAAATTATGATGCTATAATGATGAATTAATGCCTTTTATCCTCTGGAGTGCATCTGTTTTTATAAGCAATATTTGCTGGAGCTAGGAATATGAGGAGTTTGTTTCTGATACATCCTAACAATTATATATTTATAGTGCAGAATCCTTTCTTTGTTGGTTAAATCTAAATTCAACCCAGTCTTCCTGACTACCCTCTACCCACACCCACTGTATAATTTGGGATTAATAGACTAGTGCCTTCCTTGAGTTTAGTAAATCAGAGTCATAATCTTCAAAACTCACACTCACCTACTTGTATTTGGTATTTAGCAGAGCATTAACCTCATGTTGATTTCAAAACTCAACTCGTCCTAAAGCTGTTTTAATTAAATTAGCAAATACAAAATGATACAGGTAGCCTCTCAAACTAAAATTTTAATTCCCAAAGTTAAAATCTACCATAATTTTGCAAGATTTTAGTGAGGAATTTCTATTTCTGGCACTCTGTTACTCTGGGTATCTCAACATAAGTTTAAATTATGAAGAGAATCTTGGCAAATGTTCAGAGAGAAAGCTTTTACCAAATGTGTTTTTTTCCCCACCAAGAAAATAAAATGAAATGAAATAAAAAATAGCTCAGTCAGCTAAGCTGAAAATGTATGTCTTTAGAAATATATGTCCATGTAAAAAGAACTCTAAAACTCTTTGAGAGAATAATAAACAAACTGAACATTTTAAGAGAAAGTGTTTTAGTTTATAAGTTTAATGCACTTAGTTCTGCTTTGTTGTCTCAACTCCAGTTTGCAGCATCATTGGCACTGGAAGAAATTTAGAGTTTTTAATATTGTTTAAACATCTGCTTTTGAGGAAATGTATCCTTTCCTTTCCCAAATATAATACATATAAAATTTCCCATCTGGGCTGAATGCCAGCAAGGCACCATGCTTAAGTAATAAGGCCAATTATCTTGCTAATAAACAGCAACTAGAAATTGAACTCCTGTTGGCAGATATATAGGATACTTAAACACTAAGTGGGATTAATTAAACTCTAAAAGGAGTTGCATTGCAAACAGATATAATAATAAATCATTATACAAATATTAAGTATAGCAATTATCTAATTTCCTTCTCTTTTAAGCTAATGAAGTTTATGGTTTTATACTATTTATCATGAGAAAAGGATTTTAAAACTAGTGGAGCGATCACCTCCAAGAAAATTCTGAGATAAAAATTTCAGATTTCAGACTGATAAGATGAATTGAGAGGATAAGAATCTTCTTCCCGCGGTACAGTATTATGAATGCAAAATTCCCAGATGTAGGATGACATACTGCCAGGGACTCAATTCTGACTCCTAGTGACACAGCCCACCCCACCCCCATGGTTTTCCCAGAATGCAACGACTCACAGGAGTAGAAAGCCCAGTCTGACTTCTGTGGAACTGCTCGTGGTTTTGAACTGGCAATAATGCAAATCATAGCCCAGTTATCACCATTACATCATGAGGGCTCCTCAAGACATAGTATCAGCTTTAGATAAATATTTATACTACAGTGTGTCAAGCAAAATGTGTGGGTGCATCCATGTTTTTGTTTATAAATTATGGAAGAAAACTAAGATTGCTCAAATAAGAAAATACATTATGAATGAATTTTTGATCAATATCAAGGTATTTACATAGAAAGGCTTATTAAATGTTAAACAATTTATTTTCTAATTATTCTTAAAGAATTAAAGGAAGCCATTACACATGTGTAAACCTGTCCACGTGAACAAGATTAAGATCACCTAGTTCTTTAAATTTTGGAACTGTTTCATAAGAGCCCTTTCAAGAGTTTTCTCTGAGATTATTTTATTTAAAAAAGCAAATCTTAAAAAAACTGGATTATATTTCAGGAAATGGAAGATTTCGGGTACCTCCACCCTCCATCCACTCCCCACTATAAATAAATATACCTATAAACACCATTAAACAAGCAAGAAGAATAGCTACAATCAAGTAAAGCATATCTTTATACATGTTAAAAAAAGTAATCTGGGACATCAATTTGCTATATCTAGTCATAGCATAATATTTTGTATTGGTGAGTTAACCAAAAAGTCATGAACATTCTAATAGTCTCAAAAGAGAAAATTATTATGTCTCTGTTGTTACTCTAATGGCTGATAGGAAATCAGTATGAAAATAGACACAAGAGATAGAGATGCCTCTGATAAAGTAATAAACTCATTAGTCACAGAGTGGCTTTGCAGGCTGTGGGAGGTAGGGTTTTTTTTCCCCAATCACTGAGTCAAATTTAGTTGAAGCAAATGTTGTCAGAGACTCTCCAAGAAGATTAAACTGATGGCCAATAGAGACCACTCCTGGAGAAGGGAATCATGTTTGATAAAGTAGAGAGGTAGTGGAAAAGAGGTAGCCTTCAATGAGACTAGAAACCATGGAAAGAATGAGGCAGGACTGTGCAGTCTTTCATTCTGCTATGCATAGAGTCACTGTTGGTGAGAATACACTCAATAACAATCTGACAAAATACACCTTTATCAGGAGACACAAATCGTGCCGCGAAATAGTTGTAAAATACTAAAGATGAACTTGAAAAGTATGCTATCACCAAAGTTTACCTTCTTATTTGTTATGCTACATATAGACGTCATTAGCACAAAATTACCTGAAAAAGTCGTAAAATGCAGACTTGAGAAAAAAACGATGAGAAAAAAATACACAAATTGAAAGAAGGAATAGTTGTTAAATACAGTAAAGTTTAAGAATAGCATAAAAATGAAGACAGATATTTTATTTTAAAAGTGGCAATGATCTATCTCTGCACCAGAAACAACTCCTAAAGCTTGTGAACTTTAAACAAAAATCGTGGATTGAGGCACGGTGGTGTAAGTGGTTGAGTGCGGGACTGCAGTCTGTGGGCTTGGCGATTCAAATCCAGCGGCGGCTCTCAGGAGCCGCACCAGGTAGCGCCCACGACCATCAGAGACAGTGATGCCCCAAATAAATAAAGAAATAAAAACCAAAGTCGTGTTTTTCCTTCTGGTTTTGTGGAGCAGTAATTCACACTAGGCAATTCATTGACCGTGGTCTCTCTGCATGTTATGAAGTGGGGAAGCTTAGTGGAAAATTGAAAACATAAGATGGCCCCATGAACTTGGTTTGTATGTGGATGACTTCATGATGCCTCTTTCTACATAGAAAGGAAGGAAGAGGGAGAAGAATCGGGCTCATTGTCAGTAAGTAAATTTGGATAGGACAAGGTAGAATTTCCCTGTTGGTTTCTAAGGCAGTATAATTTTTACGCTCTTTAGAAAGCCTCATCTTTCCTCTGTGGAACAGGTGGTGGTTTTGAAGCGCTAACCTTGGGGTCAGCAGTCCAAACAAGGGTAACTAGCTAGACCACCCAGACTCCTCCCTTTCCAGGCTCTTTCTCTTCCATAGCTGTCATAATTTATTCATTTAATCTCGATACCGTTTCATGATGAATAAGGTTGTACGGGTTGAAAAATCAGTTTTAATACTAAGGCCCAGAATTTAGATCTGCCACATTCTATTGATCAAAGTTCAGCACAGAGGTAGGCCTGATTGAGAAGACATTAGACTCCACCTTTTGCTATATGGTGCAATGTTTGATTTCATGCATCAGTTTGGATAAGCTATGATCCATGAAATACTGAGATGCCTTGTGATGCCATGCCATGGTTTGGTGCAACCTAATGGACTGCAATCATTCAGATAATTGAAAATAGGGGCTCCTTAAGTATAGTTTGCTTCCAAAGTATACATATTTTTCCAGACTCTTCTCTTTTCCCTCAGCACACTCTTACTGACGCAGGAGCCTCCAATTTGGGGCTAATCTACTAATTGTAGGTTGTTCAGCACTCCCCCCCAAAATTATGTGAGCTAGTTCCTTGGAATAAGCTTCTAGCTCTCTCTCCATACTATATTTATAAGCTGCCCTTAAACTGACTTCAGCTCAAGGGAACCCCATTTGTCATAGAGTAGGTCTTCCCTGGAGTTTCCTTGGCTGTAATTTTTATGAAAGGAAATCACCGGGCCTTTTTCCTCCCTTTGCTGCCCAGCAGAATAGAATTATGATTCTTCAGATTAGCAGCTAAGGAGAAATTGTTAGTCTCTCTGTCTCCACCTGCATCAAAATACATACATTTTATATATATACATATATATATATACACGCACACACACACAAGCAAAGCTACCCTGCATATTTCACTATTTCTATTTCTCTAGAGAACACCAAGTTAAGAGTAGTGTAAAAGGACATGTGGAACGGATTGTTGTGCCAATTTTTGAAACAACCCAGCCCAGCAAATAAAATATATTCTAACTGTGTTAGTCCAGGTAGACTAGAGAAACAAATTTATATATATATATATATATATATATATATATATATATGAAAGGCTTATATACAAGAGGAATGGAACATTTAGAAAACATCCCAACCTAACCCAGTCCAAGATCATAAGACCAATATTAGCCTCTATGTCCAATACCAGTCTATAAAATCTCCTTCCAACTCAAGAAGTCACAGGCAAGTGGGTGCAGAGTCTTGTGTATCCATCTGGGGTAGAGGCATTGTGGCAGGGGTCTCCCTCGTTTCCAGGATTCAGAGTCCATTGCAGTGTACATTGGTGGTAGAAGCATCTCAGTGCTGTCAGGGGTCTCTCTGTGGCTCCTCCGGCCCCAGAGGTCTGGTTCCATCAGGGCAAGCCCATGTGGCTTCCTCTCTGGCTCCTCTATTCTCCAGGAATCAGGATCAGTCAGCATGCTGTTATCTCATCTTGTCAGAAGGTCATTGTCTCAGAGAAGGTGAGTCAAGTCTCTTCTCCAATTGGGAAATACTATGAGACTTCCCAGAAGTCTCAAGAGAAAGCTATGCCCACCCAGAGGCCTCATTGGCTACTCATTGACTATCTCCAGATTAACAGGCTAGACTCCACCCCTACATCCCAATCACAAAATTGACATCACAAGTACATGACCACCACACTAACACCTTATATTAAGCACTCAACAAATAATAACTATGCTTGTGAGATATGAATTAGACACTGTTGATTTATTAATTCCTCATATTAAGTCAATATTTGACTTTCCATTTCTCTTTGGAAAATGAGAGGACTGAGGCACAAAACACTTCATTTTAAATCTAAATTACAACACATTTAAGGGATGACATAGATGTAAAATTTAAGCCTCAAGAATCTCTGTTCTTAACTTGGCTAAGTGTTACTTCATAATGTAAGATATTCCTCTGAATACTAAGAAATATCACATTGAAAAAATCACACATTCCAGCAATATAGGTAGTGAGACCTATTTTAATAAAGTTATTCAATTTCAAAACCAAAGAAGTTACTTAACTGTCTAGGGAGCAAAAGCAACCCCCCTATAAACATTTAAGAAGTATTTCAAGCTGTATTCCGTGTAATTAAATAATACTGGATCAATTTCAAAGTGTGACCAACAGAAAAAGTAGTCAGCAAAGATACTTTCAAATATGCAGTAACAAATTACCAACCCCCAAGGATTCTACCCAAAGAAAGAGAGAAGGAAAGGGTTACAAAATATGGAAGGAAACCAAACAAACTCACAAAGAACAAGGAGAAACTAACTCACCATGACCCTCAGGACAGAAGAGAACCATCTCTTTTAGTTTCTGAGACTGTAACTCTTTAAAGTGGGTATAATTCTACGTACTGTCAGGATGAAGGACTTTAGTTTGTGTCCAAATGAAAACAAAAGTTGACATTGTCTCTTTAGAAACATAACAGTAGGTGGTTAGGGTTAGGATTAGGGTTAAGGTTAAGGTTAGGGAAAAATTAGATTAAATTAGAAGCATAGCAATAACAATAATATTCACAGGAACTTATAACAGGAAATATTAAGTAAAATGTTCAAACTTTGGATGAGAAGAAAAATAATCAAGGATGTGATAGTAAAATTGGATTCCTTGGTTACCTTATATAGCAGGAACTTTACAACAGTATTCAACACAGCTTGTATTCCTGTATTTCTTTCTTATTCATTTGTTTTCCAAGTGTCATGACATAGTTTACCTATTTTTAGAAAATTATCACCTCAGTATAAGTGGCAGTTACATAATCTGTCAACTTGCAAAGGGGTGGAGTCTTGCCTGTCAATCAGGTCACAGCAATGAGGCCTCTGTGTAGGCACGACCCTCTCCTGAAGATTCTGGAAATCCCTGTATTCCTCCATGGAGGTGAGAGACATACTTTCTGACAGAGTCCTTATGACACGCCAAATGAAGTTATGCTGATGGAGCCAGAGCCTTGGAGTCGGAGGAGTCACATTGAGACTCATACCAGTGTTGAGATGCTTCCACCCTCTAGCCTGTGATCTTCTTGCATTTGGTGTCATTGCATATTTTGCGTGATTATGAAGAGGGATTTATAGATTTGTCTCAGACACGTGGGCAGATATCAGACTGTTGGACTTTTTCTGGACTGGACTGGGATATTTTCTTAATATATAATTACTCTTTTATACAAATTGCTTTCTTATACACAAACGAGACTCCTCAGATTTGTTTCTCTACTCTCCTCGGACTAACACAGTATAGCACAGAAATGTAGAAGTACTTTATAAAACAAAACAAATCAGATGTTCAATTTCTATCATTTGCTAGATTTTATATAAGGCTTTTTTATAATCATGGATCTAATTTTAACAATATACTTAGATGATTCATAATGGCAATATCCACATTTATTTTATATTTTGAATGCTAGGTATTTTTTCCTTAGTTGGAGTTTAAAATTATTTTTACTTAGTCGCTATACATTTAAATAATTTATAATATTTCCCCAAAGTTTCCCATTACTTCATTGATTTTATCCTATTTATACTTTTGTTTTATCTTATTAATTCTCATTTAATTTGCATTTTCCTAATGTTACTAAGTGCTTTTTTTTGCTTATCTTTGCTATTCACATACATTCTTGGTGATTTCTTTTTATGTCTTTTGTCATTTATTATGGGCTTGTCTACCTTACATTGAATTTTCTGGGGTCTTGTATATACTCTCAGATTACTTTCCTTTTACAAATATTTTTAAGATAAAAATTTACTATGTACAAAAGAAATATTGGATAATGCTATAAGGGGGGTAGTTGACAAGAGGAATGGAAATTCTTAATATATATGTACCTATCAGGTGTGTTTGCACTGTATCAAGAAATAATAGAATAAAATTACATAGTAGATAAGTAAACAAATATAGTTTTATTATTCAACATCTTCCTGTAATAATGTATAAGTAAGTGTAGCATCACTGACCGCATGCAGATTATGTGCTGGGTTGTTATAGGTAAACCTGTGGTGCCAACATGGGCAAAGATGATAGGTAGGTCTGTTGTGACGACATGGCCAATGAACACACGCGATCAATTGAAGGGTGGAGATAGAAAATGCTTGGAGAGCCCCGCCCTTGCTCTCTGGCTTTCGGATCTTCAGATCAGACAGCTGCCTTGTTCGTCCTGTGCCTCGACCTCCAAGCAACACTACCCATGAGACACCTAATTGTGGACTGTGGAGCTGTGAGTTGAGGATCCTTCAAGCCTTACTTTGCCATGCTCCTGGGATATACGTCTCTTGAGCTGGGACTGTCAGACTGTCATCCGGCTGACTGTTGATGACCTGCTCTGCTGTTTGCTGCCTGTGACCAGATAGCCTGAATTGCTCTACAGAGGACTACTCGGCGGCCCTCAAGACTTGAAGGACTGCTGACCTTCTAGCTGTCTCATGCAAGTGAGTGGCACCGAGCAATTTGCACTGTTTTATAGTTAACTCTTTCTTTATTATCTTATATACCCTTCTCTCTATATAAATATATAAAGAGAATTACTAGTGTCCTGGTTTTATTTCTCTAAGAGAACCCTGCCTGACACATGGTTGGATAATCCCATGTTAGCAGTAATAGGGAAATTTTATATCATATTTGTATTCTGCCTTAGTCCATTAATTCTAATTTATATCATCATTTATGCCTTATTCTAGTAACTTGAGAGCATGCAACTTGAATCTTGTTTTATCTTTCTAAATTTCTATTATAAAATTTAGAATTAAAAATTTCATTTTGAGCACAGCTTTAGCTGCATTTGCCAATTTGAATATATTGGTGTATTTCCTAATGAAATATTTTGAACAATTTATTTGAAATGTTCACATATTTGCAGCTTTCCAAAATGCTAATACTTATTCATCCTATATTTAAATATTTTGGAATTTATTCAGATCTGTTTATTTAATGTCACAGTGTATTGTAATTCCATGTACAGATGGAAGGACTGTATTAATTGTGCTACTCTTGAGAAACACCTCCCCCCACAAATACTAAAACAAACTCACTGCCAACAAGTCAAGGCAGATTCACAGCTCCCCTATAAAATCGTTGGGGGGTGGGGACTGCTCCTGTGAGTTTCTGAGACTGTCAAGATGGGAGCAGGAATTCCCATCTTTCTCCCACTCTTAAGGAGAGGGTCCTCAAGATCCTGTAATTTAGAAAACATATAAATGACATCAATGCTGGTGAGTACTGGCCATATCTTCCATATAGTTACTTATTTGCTATCCATTTGAGATGTTTAAGTTTTTAATCAACTTTTCTATATTATACATCCCGAAACCAAACCAAACTCCCTGGTGCTGAGTGGATTCTGGTTCACAGTGCCCCTGCAGGGCAGAGTAGATTTGGCCTGTGAATTGCTGAGACAGTAGTTCTACGGAACATCTTCCTCCTGCTGAGCCGCTCATGGTTTTGAACTACTATGACAACAAGCAATTGCTACTTATTAGAATCTCAAATTTTGTGTTGTTTGTTTCGAAGACAAACCGTCATAGATTTGGGGGAAGACATAAAACAACGGGAACTCTTAACAGTACTGGTGGAAATATAATTTGTAATCAGGGAAGTTTTTCAGAGTTTCTAAAATAGTGAATCTTCCCCTATTTGAGATTTAGCATTGCAGTTCGGGAGCTCACAAAAGAAATAAGTATGCACACAGATGCTCATCATAGTACTTTATAAATGTACTTTATAAATATATTTTATATATGTACTTTATATATGTGTGTACATTATAAATTTATTTTAGCAATATCTCTTAGTCTAATTGTATTGACCAGAAAATGAGTAACCATTTGTAAATCCTCGAGGAATCACTGAGCTCAAATTAAATGATTAATATTGACAAAAAATGTTAAGTTACTAAGTTTTAGGGTTCTTTATTATACAAGAACTAATTTTCATAGTTTCATACTGAAAGAGCAAATAATTTATTCTCTCTGAGAATAATTTTTCTAATTTTTAAATGCACATGAGGAAAACTGAACCAGTTGTATATGTCAACTACCGCCAATGATAAAGTGAAGTTAGGTGGCTGTTCAACAAAGCACATGAATTTTTAGACATTACTTTTTACAATAATATTATTTTTCAAACAAACTACCATAATTGAGGATTATTTTTAGATTAGTATATTTGAATAAATGTTAATTCATTTTTTTACTTTTTGAAATCACATTTTACTGGTTTTGTCTTAAGCTTTCATAAAGTAAATAAAAGGCTAAGAAAAGAATCCAAAGATATTTTAATATTTTATTTAAAAAAACGACTATGCATTCTATGTCAGAAATGTAAATAATATTGTGCTGACTTAGACATGTTGGATTAATAGAATATAATTTAATTCTGGAGTAATACGCTTCCATAGAAAAATATGGCAAGAGGCATGATGTCTGACCTCTTTTGGCTTACAAGCAGAGAAAAAAAAATCAAAGTCCACATCAGCATCCCCCAAAGATTGCTTTCTCTGGAATGAGGTTGGCATACCCCACCCTCCAGCTTTCTTACCAATTCTGCTACCAAATATTCAGGCCACAACATTCTAGCTTTTTCAGCATAGCTGAACAATTAATTGGAAATAGTTATCAGAACTCAAGGACAATACTCACAATTATGAGTTTAACCATAAAATTAACAAGTTACAAATGCTCACAGTGTTATCATTCTGATTGGGCAGCCTCTTCTAATCCAGGTCTGTAGGCAGGTCTTTCTAGTGTTTGGCCTCTGGGACACATGGTTCCTTGACTTTTGCCCAGATTCTAAAATGCTACAGATCTCTCATAGGGCTGCAAATAAATTCCTAAAAGGAATGCCATTCTACTACAATGGCAGAAGGCCTGAAAGTTTTCAGCTCCATCTTCTTGAGTTATTTAAGTGACCAGAAACACCCCTCTACAGAAACCAGCCACTTGCCTGAAGGAATTTCACTTTGCTGGTTACAAGGAATGAGGAGTACACTGTTTGGTCTCATACTCTGATTCTTGGTTCTGCTGCTGATTCTCTGCAGATCCTCTGGTGTCTGTGATTTCTCCTGGATCAAAGAGTTTCAATACATAGAAATCTTTAGGTCAAAATAATGCACTCTATTCCTGGCTCGTCTTTCTGTCTGATACTGAAATGCCCTCTTCCTGCTTCTAAGATGGCTCATTATATATTTAACAGGGTAGCAATCACCATTAATTCGATCAGCATCTTATTAACATCTTCTAACACTTTCCTTACTTAGACACATTACTAAAGGATCATTTGGTGGGAGTAAAAAAGAATATCGTTAGGAGAGTCATATTAAATAATTCACTGCACCACCCTTCTCGGCTAAATTAAAGAGTAGAGATAAAAATTCTGCATCTTCTTGAGAGACTAGAGAACTGAGAATTTTAAAAATTTTTCCAATAATTTTATTATGGGCTCTTACAGCTCTTGTAACATTCAATACATAATTTCTATCAAGCATATTTGTACACATGTTGCCATCTTCATTTCCAAATATTTTTTACTTGATTCCTTGGTATAAGCTCTTTCCCCCTCCTTTTTTTTTTAAATCATCCCATTTGGGGCCCACACAATTCCTATCAAGATCAACACACACATCAATTGAATGCATACTACATTTACACACCTCTTGCCAACATCACCCCTGAAACATCCTCCCTCCACTTAGGTTCTCAGTACCAGGACCCCATAGTTCCACTCCCTGCCCATTTCCCCTCCCCATGAACCCTTAATAATTTACACATTGTTATTATTTTTTCATATTGTACTCAGTTTAATGCATTCCTTAACCCACTTCTCTACTGTCCCTACTCCAGAGAGATCATAGGCAGATCCCTGCAATTGATTACCCCCTTCCAATCCACCCTCCCTTCACCCTACCAGTATCACCACACTGACCACTGGTGCAGAAAGGATCATCTGTCCTGAATTCCCCATGTTTCTGACTCCAGTGTACATCTCCTGTTCTAGCCAGGTTTGCAAGGACAGGGATCATGATTTTGGGTGGGAGAAAGCATTTAAGAACTAGAGGAAAATTGCATACCTCATTGTTGCCACACGGTACCCTGACTGGCTCCTCTCCTTCCTGCAACCCCTCTGCGAGGGGGTGTTGCTTCACCTATTGATGGACTTTGGGTCCCCCCTCAGGAATCCCCCGCCTTTATAATGATACAATTCTTAGTTCATTGATGCCGGACACCTGCTCCTTTCTACACCTCATAGTCACCCAGGCTGGTTTGCTTCTTCCCTGTGGATTTTGTTGCTAATGAGCTAGATGGCTGCTTGTTTACTTTCAAGTCTTTAAGACCCCAGACGCTACATATTCTGTTAGCTGGTCACTATCAGGTGTGGTTGGGTCAGACAGGGTAGAATCCCAATTCCGTTTCTCTACTGTTTTACCTGCAAAGCCTTGGGTCAGCAAGGGAAGCCATATTTCATAGTGATCCTCATTGTGCATTGGCTGTTCCAAGTGGGAATATCATCCTGAAGGCTTGGTGGGTCAGGATGCACTCCATTATCTCTTCCTCCCCCTTCATTTATTCTCACATGCTTTGGTCAGGCATATCTTGCTCCCCAAGCTGCAGCTTCAGTGTTGTCTGTACTTCTCAATTCTTGTGGGATCCTTGCCCGGCTTTGGTATCAGGGTTATACAAGCTTCTTAGAAGGAGTTTGGGATTTTAACATCTTTTTCTATGTTTTGGAAGAGTTTGTGTAGGATTAGTGTTCGTTATTCCCTGAATGCTTTGTAGATTTCTCTTATAAAGCCATCTGGTCCAGGTGATTTTTTTTGTTGTTGGTAATCCCTTGATAACTTTGTCTAGTTCTTCAATTGTTATGGGGCTGTTGAGATTTGTGACATCCATTGGGGTTAATCTAGGGAGGGACTGTTTTTCCAAGAATTTGTCCATGTCTTCCAAGTTGTTGAATTCATTGCAGTATAGACCTTTATAGTACAGTGTAATCATTCTTTTGATTTCATTAGGGTGAGTTGTGATGTCCCCTCTTTTATCCCTCATTCTTGCTATTGAATTTTCTCTCTCCTTTCTTTGATTAAGTCTGCCAGCTGTTTGTCAATTTTCTTAATTCTGTCTAAGAACCAACTTTTAGCAGTGTTAATTTTTTCAATTTTTTTTCCTTTTTTCCCTCCTCCAAAGCTCAGCCCTGATTTTTATTATTTCTTTTCTTTATCTATTATTGGGATTGTCCTGATAGCTCTGCTCTAGTCATTGTAAGTTATGTGCCAAGATATCAGTTATGAGATGCTCTTACTTTTTCAGGTGTGCATAATATTACTAGGAAGCTTCCACTGAAGACTGCCTTTGCTGTGTCCCATAAGTTTTGGTATGTTGACATATATATATATATTTTTTAATTTCAGTTCTGATCTTGGCAGTATGTAATCTTTTTGCAATAGAGAATTACTTATTTTCTAATTGTTTTCTCTAGTTCTCTTCATCTTCCTTTTGTTGATTTCCAACCTTATGGCACAGTGGTATGAGAGAGAATTCTGTATGATAGCATTGTGCTTAAATTTATGTAGATTTGTCTATTGTTTCAGCTTGTTGTCTATCTTTGAATATGTTCCATGTGGGGATGAAAAGAATATGTATTGTTTCTTATTTGACTGAAAAACTCTGTAGATATCTATCAAATCAAAATTTCTAATTGTAGTGTTTCGATCTCCAGTCTCCTTGTTAAGATTCTTTCACTGTATTCTGCCTTTCTCAGAAAGTGGTGCATTGAAGTCACCCACTAAAATTGTTGAGGCTATGATTTCTTTTTCCAACTTTTGGAGTGTTTGGTTTGCATATTCAGTAGGTCTCTGATTCGGGGAATATATGTTTAAAATGCTTATTGGCTCATTGTCTACCCTTCTCGAGCATTATATAGTGTTCCTCCTTATCTCTTTTTACGGTTTGTACTTTGACATCAATTTTATCCAAGATTAGGATCGCTACATCTGGTTTTCGTTGTTGTTGTTGTTGTTGTTGTTTTGAATTGCTGTTCGCCTGGTATATTTTTTGCCAGTCTTTGATTCTCATTATTTTTTTTCTGTGACATTAAGGTATGTCTCCTGTAGTTGGCAGATTGAGGGGTTTGTGCTTACTAAACCAGTCTATTAATCTCTGTCTCTTAATGCCTGTATTCAGTCCATTGATATTCAGGATTATTGCATCTATTTTTGTACTCTGTGCTGTCATCTTATCACTCTTGTGTTGGTTCTTTTTCTGTCTCCATGGGTTGTGTCCATGTGTATTTTTGGTTAATTCTTGCAATTAGTCCATTGCTGAGCCAGCGTTATCTTGAGAGCTGTTATCCCTTTGATGGTCTCTGTGTAGAGTCATTCTGTGTGGCAGTCTCTTATATATGCTTGGTGGTTGTTGTTCTTCTGCCCCCATTGGTTCGGTGAGGACCTTTTTTAGGGCTGGATTCCTTTTAGCATATTCTTTGAGATTTTCCTTGTCTGAAAATACTCTCACTTCTCCAGCAATTTTGATAGATAATTCGATGGGTAGAGTATTCTTGGGTTAGCATGGTTTTCCTGCAATTTTCAAAATATGCTGCTCCACTTTCTTCTCCATAGTTTCCATGGATAGGTCTGAGCATATTCCTATCTGTTTGCCTTTATATGTGATTGCCCATTTTCCCCTAGCTGTTCTCATAATTTTCTCCTTTTCCTCATAATTGGATAGTCTAGCAACTATATGTCTTCGAGTTTCCTTCAAGGGTTTCAGTCTAGCTGGCATTCTTTCAGCATCTTGGATGGTTAGTCTGGTTTTCATTCATCAAGATAGGAAAGTTTTCCTCTAAGCATTCCATCATTATTTTGGATGTTGGTTTCCTTGATGCACCTTCCCCTGGCAGACCAATAATTCTAATATTGTTTCTTTTCATAGCATAAGAAAACGTTCTGAGGTTTTCTTCTGATTCTCTGATAGACTTGTTAGAATTTTTCTCACTTTTCTTAATTTCCACTAGCCGGTCTTTAGGTCGCTGGTCCTGTTCTCTGCCTCCTCCATTCTCTGGGCAAAATCTGAAAGTTTACGCTTAGTTTTTGTTAGCTCACTCCTTAGTTCTTATATTTCTCTTTGGTGCATGGCTTTAAGCTTCCTTATCAGTTCTTCCTTCTCTAGTGCCTCTATTGTGACCTGTATATGTCTTAGCAATATTCTGAAGCTTTCTTTCTGTTGTTGATCACCATCTGCATTTTCTATGACTGCCGTTAGGTCCAACGAGTCTTCTTGCATCGGATTTGGTTTCTCTTTTCATTACACTGTGGAAGCAGCTAGCTGTTTTTTGTGTGATTTATTCAAATTAGGTGGTACTTTCCTTGGTGTTTCAGAACCCTGGGCTCTCTCTTTGGGATACTGGAGTTGGATTTTCTGTAAGCTGCTTTTGGTCCACTACCTCTATTGGTTGTGTTTCACCTTTGTCCTAGTGTGGATTCCCTTTCACCTTCACCTTTGCTTTGTATTACAGCTTCCCTCAGGTCTCCTTAGGAACTCTTTGCTCTTGGGCAAGTTGTGGGTCTGTTGGAAAGTGTTGAGCATGTGCAGGGGAGTGGGTTTAGGGGATGAGTTGGGGATTGAGTGATCTGTTCCTGGCTACAGATAGTTGGGGTTTTTCCTTTGGAAGGGAAAAAAGGCTCTGACTGCCTCCTGATTGGATGAGGGGCTGGAGGCTGCTCCGCTAGGGCCAAGAATATTTGGGAGCAGACTCTTTGTGGAGTGCGGGTGCGTGTCTGTGTGAAGTGTCCCCACAGGACCCCAGCTGACAATTTGCACAACCATCAATGTAATGCAGACCGCTCTGCCTGCGGGCCACAGAGCAAGCACCCTGAACTCTGCTGCAAAGGAACCAGCAGTGTTTGTGGGGGGATAACTAAGAATTTTTATCAAAATTACTTTAAATGGAGCAGAAACATATGTGAGACAAAGATAAATATGAACACTTGTCCTATAATTCTTTTCACTTTTAGAGTAATTCAATTTTTCATTTGAGTTATTTAATTTTAAAGAGAATTTTATGCAGTTCCAATCATATTTTTCCATATAAATAATGAATACAATATAAAAATAAAGTCTTTCATTTGTGTTCAAAGATAAAAGGTTTATGCATATTGCTTTCAAGTTAAGCTTAGACAGATACTTGCCATTTACATGATCTATACAACTGAAATGCATGCTTTAGGTCATTAAGAATCATTAATCTCCTGGGATGTAATGATGATATAAGTGTTTGGCAGGGAAAATATGAACTTCTGGTAAATTTGCTTTTACAATATCATGAACAAGGAGATTTTACTAAAGGAAGTAATTTTGTAAAACAAACTCACTGTTGTGAAGTCTATTCTGACTCATGACAATCCTTTAAGATGGGGTAGAATTGCTCTCATGGGGTTCTTAGACTGTAATTCCTTATGGGAGCAGAAAATCCAATCTTCCTTCCACAAAATGAGCTGGTGCTTTCAAACTTCTGGCCATTTGTTTAACAACCAAAAACTGAACATATAGCCACTAATCCACCGTGGTTCCTAAAGGAAGCAATTTATACCTGGTATTTGATCATTCCAGAGCTCTTCCTATGCTGACACTCAAAGTTCATTGTTTCCTTTTGCTATATTTGTCTCAAAGAATTATTCAACCCCAAATCTCCAAATTCACTGCCATAAAATTCATACTGATTCATAGCAAGCATATACATTAGGCGAGAAGGACCCCTGTGGGTTTCCAAGACTAATTTTTTACAGAACTAGAAAGCCTCATGAATTTCCCATGGATCCACTGGTGCTTTTAAACTGCTGATCTTGTGGTTAGCAACCAACATAATGACTATGCCTCCCAGCACTCTAATTACTCAACACAATTTATTAAACTAAAAAACATGAACATTATACATTTTGAAACTGATTGCTAAGTACAGTATAGAATCAAGATCCTCGGCATCATGAAAATATAAATATTGATAGCCAGTTAAGACTTATCTTAAAGTAAATAGCTACCTAAGTAATGTGTCAATTAAGTCCACAAAGAAGAAACACACCAGCCAATGTGGTCCTGGAACTGTAAATAATGAAATCCAAATCTGGAGGAGGGAGTAGTGTCAGAGCTTAAATAATGCATGCTTGGTTTACAGAAGGCTTTGAATGACATTGGTAATCTAAAGTCCATTTTCAGCATCCCCAGGTGGATTATGACCCTGACGAGTTCCCTGTGATCATAATCCAAAGTTGTAATAGCCTTGTCATCAAACAGCGTAGTAAAGTTACTTATGCCAGAGCTAGTTAGGTTAAAATTTAACACCTTATAATTTAATCTCCCCTTTTATTTTATAAAAGTTTTGATTGCACATAATTCACATATTGTACAATTCAATAGTTCAATTGTATTGAAAGCAGTGGTACAACCAATGTTTGAAGTTTAGAACATTTTCTTTTTCTTACTCATTATTATTAGTCCCCTCATTCCACTCAATTTCCCCTGCTACACTCTCAAGGTATCATTAATCTGGTCAAGATAGCTGAATATTTAGCTTTATGGGATTTCATAAAAAGAAACAAACACAAAAACAAAACAAGGAAAACCCCACAATAACAAAATGAAATGGGAAAAACCTTGAAAAGAAAGCAACCTTGCATATAAGAGTGAGGAAAATGGAGAAGAGAGGATTGTGTTCTAGATTCTGGCATTATTATTCAAAAGAATATGGTACTTTAGTGTGTATAGTGTGATGGAAATATAGAAGGAGTCAAAGATTACATGTTGGACATGTTCATATTCAGTAAGCCAATATTTCAGTCTGAAGCTTTGAAGACATACAATTTTAAAAGTGTTAACAAAAGGATAATCTAAATGACCTAAGACAAAATAAAGTGTGGCAGTCATGTATTCGTGATGCCAATTTCATGATTGGGATGTAGGGGTAAAGTATGGCCTGTTAATCTGGAGATAGCCAATGATTAGCCAGTGAGGCCTCTGCATGGGCATGACTTTCTCCTTAGAGTTCTGGGAAATCTCTTGATATTTCCCAATTGGAGAAGTGAGACTTGCCTCTTGGTCTCTGGGAGTCAGTCTTTGAGATGACAAACTACTGACAAGACAAGATGGCAGTGTCTGATGAACTGGAGTAGCCCGAGGAGGAGCCACATGGCCTTACCCTGATGGAAGCAGAACTCTGAAGCTGGAGAAACCACATGGAGACCTCCTGCCAGGGCTGAGTTGCTTCTACCACCAATGAATGTTGTTGAAGAACCCTGAGCCCTGGAAGTGAGGAGCCAGGGAGAGACCCCTGCCAACGCCGGGATACTTCAACTGCACTTGCTATTGGACATCTGGGTTAATGTTGGATTTATGACCTTGGACTGGACTGGGTTGGAATGCTTTCTCAATGTTCCATTCCTCTTGCATATAAACCTTTCCCTTATATCCATATGCATGTCTACAAATTTTTTTCTCTAATGTATCTGGGCTGACACATAAAGTCACTCAGAAAACGATTGAAGTAGGGAAAGCAGCCTCTAAGAAAATCAAGACTTAGAGATATGGAATAAGAGAACTAATTACTGAAATTAAGAAGTTTTCATAAGTGGAACAAAGGTTTTTCAACAAAACAAATACTGAAGAACAGAACAATGTTATTTAAAGGAGAGAGAGAGAGAGAGATTGTAACCAGTTTTGCAAATGACATTCCAGGAATCATGTCAATGAGTGGAGCAGTGAGGTGGTCACTGGTGATATTGATTCGAACTGTTTGTTTGGAATGGTTGATATTAAATTCTATGTCAGTGCAGTAAAGAGAAAATATAAGTTAGGAAGTAGTTAAAGCAGCCAGGTACAGAAGATAGACTGTTGTTATCAAGGGAAGAAAAGAAATGGAGGCCTAGCTAGCGAGAATTTAGGATCAAAACAGAATATAAAAGTAGAATTATTTAGAGCATGTTGTATGGTAATATTAATAATTCAATAAATGGTGAGAAATTTATGATGCAGTGGAGAGTGGAAGTAATTGGAAATCTCAAGGAAAAGGAATCAAGATGAAGTGTGAATCTTCTATTTTATCATAAAAGCAACAATAAAAAATAACTTGAAGAAAGTACTAGGACCAGAAAGAATAGCAAAAGAATTCCCATTTAATACTGTCAATTTACGTTCATAGTTTAAGTGAAGTCTATTGGCCATGATAGTAAGAATGGATAGAAGAAGGCATAAGGGGAAATATTTGATGCTATATTTCTGGAGTGGGAAACCAAATTTACTCAGGAATGCTTGTATTTGCATGGGCTACTAACCATAAAGATGGAGTTCAAACCTGTCAGTCCATTTATGGGGAAAAGATACATTTTTCTGTACCTGTAGAAATTTACAGCTTCAGAATCACTGTATAGAGTGACTAAATATTGGACTAGACTAAACTGTGGTGAGTTTTTGTTAGAAACTATAAGTTGCTTCCAATTTGTTTAGTTGACCTACATCTAGATTTCCCCTCAACAATGTCCATCTCTTTGGGAATTTGTATGGAGAAAGTATATTGTGGAGTTTAACCAAATATATATGTTCCAAGAGTCCAGAACAGCAAGGTAAGAATATTTTAAAATATTTTTACTACTGAATCATAGTATCTGAATTACAGAAAATATAAAGACCACATTGAGCTGAGTGATAGTAAGAAGTGAGAAAGGCAACAAATTAGGTAAAAAAAAGTCAAATAGATGTTACAGTGAAAGCCCTTGAGAAAGTAGCTTAAAACAAGTGAGAAATGTTTGACGTTCTCAGCACTATCAATCTCAGTATTATATTTTATTTTGTATTTTAATAGTATTGTATTCTAACCCAAATAATACATGTGATATAAATATCATTGCTAACCATGTATTTATATACCTAAGGTATTTTTATAAGTAAGCATGCTATGTTGAATTTCTAACATGTTGGTTTATATAACTTACTGTAGAGAGCTAAAAATATACCTTAAGAGAAGGACATAACTTCCAAAATTACAAAACAATTTTGAAAATACTGGATTAGTCTGGGTTGACTAAAGAAATAAATCCAGAGATATTCATGTATATGCAATTGAGGATTTTATATCTGGAAGTAATTATGAATCAATAAAACATCCTAGTTTATTCCACATCAAGTCTTTAAGTTCATTATTAGGCCATAAGTCCAATGTTAGTCCATGGATTTCTCTTCAGACTCATTCAGCACATACAATGATGCTGAATGCCACGGTATCAAAGGCCAGTGGGTAGAAAGTCCTGTGGGTCCAAGGGAAATGGACACATCTCCAGAGCTCTGGCTGCAGTCAATGTGGCTACATCATCAGAAATATAAAGCAAAGAGAATTATTTGTTGCTTCCAGAGCAGAAGAGAGGAGAATTCCTAGAATCCTCATGAGAAGGCATCAGTCTGTGACCTGATTGACAAGCTAGATCCCACCCCATAATCTATTTATCAAGTTGCATGAAATTATGTACCTACTACATATATATATACATATATGTATCACATGCACATCATTTGTATAAAAATATAGAGAACCCTATCATTCCTTACACAATTACCAGATCCAACACAAAAGACAAATCCTTGAATTTTTCATTTTTATCAACCCAAGTATATTTCATTACTCATATCCTGAGTAATTTATTAAATTAAATTAATAAATTAAATTAATTTGCAATTAAATAAATTAAATTACCTCTTTATTAAACCCATCTTTTTCTCTCCGTTTCCAATGTTCTAGTTTAGTGGTTTTCAAAATATCAGAAAACTTGTTAGAGATTGCAAACCAAATCCAATGAATCAGAAATATGGGTGCAGATCCCAGAAATAAAGTTCTAATAAGTCCTTCTGATGAGATATGAGAACCAATGACTTAGTTACTTCTTTTTTGCTTAGACTGATTTATGAGGTTTGTTTGGTTTCTCTCACAAACAAGAAAATGTTTCCTTTGATCAGCAGATGAAATATGTGTCTCAGATGATTCTTGGAAATAGCAGGAAATATGGAGGAAGCACTACGATAATACTCCTTTGATGTAAGAATAACTTACTGGCAATTTTGTCACATGTACTTTCACCATGATCTTAGGAGAGATCTATGCCTGGAATTTATATCATGCTTGGTAAAAAGAAAAGTCCCTTAATAAGATGGATTGACACAGTGATTGCAATATCGGACTGAAACATCATCACTATTGTGAAGATGGTAAAAAGTGAACACTCTTTTGTTTTCTTTTACATATAGTTGTGTGGTTTGGACCTGTCTCCATTGTACTCAACACCACCATTTCATTTGTATCATGCTATTGGCCACAAATCGCCTTTTTCTCTAACCTTAATCATTCATCTGGGATGTGACTAGCGACCATCCTTATAGAGTTTGGGAGATATGTGAAAAGGAATGTCAGGTAAAATAAAAGAGACAGGCTATGGTTTTCTGAGAGTATGGGAACCAGCAAGGAAACACTCCAACCACAACAGAACTTGATCTTTTCTGTCAAACTGCCCCCATCAGAGAAATATTCCCTTTTACTGACTCAGCTCATGACCAAAAGCAGAAAATGGAGTTTGGATGATAGACTTTAATTTTTTAAAATCTAGTACCGGGAAAATTAATTTGGATTTCTTTGTGTTGTGGGGAAATTTTTATGTATACCCTATCTTTTTAAGTACCAAGATCCACTGGACACAGCTATTCCCTTGTGCTTTAGGGCTTCCATACAAAAAGTTTGAAAAAATAAATAATTCTGTTGAGGTTACGGTTACTCCATTTTCTTATTCTGGATGGTTTTTAATCCAAAATTAATCTTGTCAAAACTATCAGAATATGACCACAGCATCTGGACATAGGTTTTCAGCTTTAGTTTGCTCTCTCTTTTTTTTTTTTTGGCATCACTGACCTAAGGTGCTGGGAGTAGGAGGCCCAGCCTTTGCTCCGTGCAGCTGGAATCTAACCTCCATCCCAGAGGGCCGCAGTCCCGTGCACAACCACTACGCCACCGAGGCTCAGTCCCTAGTTTGCTCTTTTATGGAAAATGAAGAAACACATTATTGCATTGCTGATACAATTTTTTTTCCTTAAATAAAAAAAAATTGGATCAAAACCAAGACTTGAACCTTATGGCCCCAAAATAATACACTCTAATATTTTTTTCTAATGGATAATTTATGTTAATATTAAATTAAACAAGTCATATTTTTTTCAAGTTGGCTTATATCTTGTGTTGATGGGATGAAAGAAAAATTAAGCAAAAACATTTGATATAACAATTAAAATGCAGTACCCTCAATCAAAGAAAGAATGGTATCACCACTCTAAGCAAAGTCCTTCAATTTTTATGGTAGTCTATGATTATCTATTTATGAATGTTTGGTATTTTCAATGTAAGTTGAATGCTCGTGAAGTATTTATATATTATGTATTCATTATGTGTTAAATACGCATGTAAAAATCAATACCACTTTCAATTGAAATAAATTATCTACAGGTCTTATCCAGAAACTTGGGTTTTATAGATTGTCAAATTAATAGGAAAAATTTCAGGCTGCTTGTGGATTCATGAATGTCATCACTTTCACTGGGAAGAACTACTTAAGTGTGTCTTCCTGGGAAGTTAATAATCTATCTACTCCTCTGTTGCTGCAGTGCCAACTGCTACAGACCCTAGGCTGCTATGAGTGGTTCTTCCAGGAATGTGTAAGGATATCTAGAGCTCTTGCTTGGGCAGCCTTGAAATACAAAAGCTAGTCCTCAGACTTAACAAAAGACTCTGTTGGGAGGAGAGATGTTAAGAAGTAGGGAATCATGGAATTTGATAGGGTGGTAAAACTCCTTGGTGTTTTTTTGTCTTGTTTTGTTTTCATTGCTTGCCTATTGTGTTAGTCTGGGCAGGCTAGAGGAACAAATTTCATAGGTATATATGAATTTCATACGTATATAGGTATAAGGAAAAGGTTTATATACAAGAGGAACAGGACATTGAGCCCAGTCCAGTTCAAAGTCACAAGTCCGATATTAACCTATATGACTGAAATCAGTCTATAAAGGCTCCTTCTGACTCACGAAGTTACAGGTCAGTGGATGCGGAATCCCGGCGCTGGCAAGGGTCTCCACATGGCTCCTGCTTCCGGGACTCAGGGTCCATCAACAGCAGAAGCAACTCATCGCTGGCAGAGGTCTCCACGTGGCTGCCCTAGCTTCAGAGGTCTGGCTCCATCAGGGCAAAGCGGTGTGGTCTCTGCCGGTTCCTCCAGCTTCTCAGATGCTGCCACCATGTCTTGTTCGTGATTCATTGTGTCTCAGACTAGCTTTTAACAACTGGGGAAGATAGCTTCTCATCTTCACGAGGGAAATAGCACAAGATTTCCCAGAAGTCTCAGGAGAAAGCCATGCCTACATAGAGGCCTCATTGGCTACTCAATGGCTATCTCCAGATGAACAGGCTAGACTCCACCCCTACATTTCAATCATAAAATTAACATAAGCACATGACTGCCACACCTATTCTTACATAAGAGAACACTTTTTTTCTCTCAGAAGCCTGTTTGATTTACTAGATTGGCACCTTTTTGGGCTCCAATTTGAGACATAAGAGGCAAAAACAAACAAACCCCCCAAAACCTCCTTCCTTTGCTCCCATTTTTACAACATTATTTTGTTTTATTTTATTTATAATATCCAGGGTTTTTCATTGTACCAAAAATGATGCACATATTATCAACTCCATTTTCCTAGAAATGAAGTCTCCAATTTTCACTTCAAGGTTCACACTTCTTGTTGGAAATATGCCTACTCAATAGAGACAGGAGCCACAGTTGAATTGTAAGTTCAGTGATTCAAATCCACAAGGTAGCTTTTGGAAGAAATATAAGGCTCTCTGCTTTCCATAAAGATTCATAGAATTGGAAACTCTAAAGCACAATAGTACTCTGTCCTATTGGATCCCCTTGAGTCAGAATAAGCTGGTTTGCAATAAGTTCCAGTACAGACTTTGTTGAGTGGATACTTTGGCTTTTCCATAAAGGAAACACAAGAATACAAGGAGTAGAATAGAAATCATCTACTTTGCATTTTCTCTTATGTTATGGGAGAGCAGAAATTTTCTCATTTGTGTTTCTATAGTATTTTCAGTTTCTATCAGACATCTTACATGTGGCTTAAATTCAATAAATGGCATTAAATGATGATTTGTTTATTTAAAGACAAAATTACAACTCCTAATTGTTTTTTGTTTTACTTTTATCTCATACTCTTTCACTAATGCAAAACTATATTTACATAGTTAAGACATTTCTCGACAATGTGAAAAATATTAAATATATTTTAGTCTTAAGTTGTCAATTATTGAGCAATGTTAAATGCAAGTGATTCAAACCAAAGTCCAATAATTTCAAAGTTCACAATGTTGGTACAGCAGTCATCTGATTCTTCTTTTCTTAAGGTGTTTCAACTTTATGAAATGCTCCAAGGGAGTATTTTCATTCCTTTAATTGGAAACAAATGTGTTTAAGATAAAATCCAGTTCACTTAGAGTGTTTTCCAAAATAGATTCTTCTGAAAGAATTCTAAAGACTGCTTTACACCAAAAAAAGCCTGGCAAAAGGAAATTTTGTCAAGTATACATGTTTAGCAATGCAACATAGGGTGGATTCTCTCATTAGGGTAGTCTATATTAAGAGTTTCCAACAGAGGTGCGTTTCCCTTCCTAGTTTACCCAACAATAGGAATGAAAACCCCTTTCTCAAGAAAGTCATAACCCCTCACTCCCCGTCATACATTTCCATCGATTCACTGAACACCACCGTAGGAATGTCTGTTAAATTCCAATGCCTGTGGGCAAAGCTATTTGACAGGAGCTACTCGTACCTCTCTCTTTCAGTGCTGAAGAAAAGATCTAACCACAGCTGATAGAGGGCTTTTTCTGAAAAAGTAATTTTTTGGAGGGGGAGGCATCACTGCCCTCTGGTGGTCGTGGGAACTACCCAGCCTTGCTCCTGAATAGCTGCTGCTGGATTTGAACTGTCACGCCTGTGGGTCGCAGTCCAGTACTCAACCACTAATCCACCGGGACTCAGCCAAAAGTAATTTTTTAAATGTGTGGATCACTGAATGATAAATAGTTCACTTAGTCCGACATGTGATTACTTAGTAACTACCAGATTTAATGATCACATATCCAGAGAGCAATTCCCGAATTTGTCTGGGTGTCTTTTCTTACAGTAGTGGATAACTATACTAACCTCTTGAGATTGAGTAACTTTGTTCAGCACCATGTTCTCTATGTCCATCCATTTCATGAGGTTCTTTGTGGTTTCACTGATGTTCTTTTAGGATCTGTATTAATCCATTGTGTGTACACCGATCCCCACCCCCCACTCTTCTACTGATGAGTTTTGGGGCTGTTTCTAACATCATACTATTGTGAACATTGCTGCAATGCACACGGGAGTGCATATACTTGTTTCATGTTTTGTCTCGTTCTTCGGTGGGGTATGTACTCAGCAGAGGCATTGGCATCTTAAGGAATTCTGACTTTATGATCTATCACCATATCATTTTCTTGACTCAAGTCTACCAGTAGAAGAGTGTTCTCAATTTCTCCACATTCTTCTCAGCATTTTTTTTTCAGTGTTTTTGAAATGAACTGTCATTTTTGGTGTGAGGTGATATCTCATCATTGATTTTGTTCCCAATAGCTTTAAAAAAAAAATCTTGCCTTTTAGCTGTCTATAGTGGTCTGGGGTACCTCAAACACTCAAATAGGCTATATATTTTAGTTTAACTATCTTAATCTTTACCTTTAATAGGTAGGTTCCATAATTAAATGGAATTTTCTAATTATATTAGACAGGGTCCTTTAGAGAAACATAACCAGGTGCAAGTCAAGGAAGCAGACAACTGATTCATCTCTAAAGCAATTTAGGCAACCAGTCACAGGCAGCAAACAGCAAAGCAGGTCACCAACAGTCAGCTTGATGACAGGGTCCAACTGTCCCCAGCTCAAGGGATATATACTCCAGTCCCAGCTCAAGGGATATATACTCAAGGGATATATATATATATATATATATATATACATATATATATATTCAAGAGATATATACTCCAGTAGCATGGAGAAGCAGGTCTTGAAAGGATGTCAAACAACAGCAACACGGTCTATGTATAAGGTGTCCCACAGGGAGTGTGACTTGCAAATTGAGGTAGAGAACAGGCTAAGGCAGTTGCACACTGGTCCAATCATCAAAAAGCAAGAGACAAAAAAGGCAAGACTTGCGGAGCCATTTAGCTCTTGGTCCATCAATGAATATAACGTTTTCATCGACTATGTTGGCACAATTAACCTACCTAGCTCACTAATCTTAAATAAAACGATACTCTGGGGGAAAACAAAAGCAAGTCTTTTGATCTAACGATATAATGATTGTCTACCAAAATTTTGATTTCACAGAGCATGTGAAGTGCTTTACTGTACAATTTGATATCAGCTTATGGTCAGTTCTTTTATTATATTCTGTTAGTGGAGGTCTTAGTTCTAGGATATGAGAAGAAGGAAGTATATTCAGATAAGATATGTGAATAAATTTCAGCCCACCAATATTAGGAAGTAATTGAGAAATAATTCTTCCTCCCATTGGGAATCCTTCTTGCAAGGGAAGGAAGTCCTAATTAAAGGAATGAAAATCCAAAGCAATGCAAACAAATATCCAATAGAAGCAAACAGTTAAAATCAATTAAACCAGTGAGTGAACTTGTGATTACTATTCATTACAATTCTATCTCTGATCATCTGCACAGAGGAACCTATAAAAGTGGATAAATGGGTTTCTTGCTACTTTATTAAATCTGTAGGTCATTTGAAAACACACATGCCCACACTCTTATGCTCACATCCCACTCATCTGTGGGACTGAGTGAAAATAATAGCTTAAAATGTTCCTATCTTTCTCAGAGTCATATATCTTTTTGAGTGCTTGCTTCCCACTTTTGATGATGACTTCTAAACTCTGAAGAGTCCCATGACCTTATTTCCACATACCTTCCTATGTTGCTACCAGATTTAGATCCATTTCATCTATTTTGTATTTTTAATAACTAGTTTGTAATCTTAATGCCACCTATTTAGCTCTCAATAAAGTAGATGTGCCTTTGCTTTTTTTGTTTTATTAAGAAGAAAAATGAACTTTTTGCATTTTTAAATTGCATTTAATAATTTAGACCAGACATAAACTACTCTTCCTAGAAAATGCAACCAAATGCCATATCACTAGATTTGATTATTGAAAGCACAGGATAAAAGTTGCATCATAATGCATAATAATGCTGATAAGGAGCAACAGAATATTCTGTGATAAAGCTTTGATTTACAGATCAACTAGAAAGGCCTGCATTCGATCATTACCTGTGAATTATTGATATCCTTAGATCAATGGAATGGTTTTCATTCAGCACTTCCCAATTTACACTTCTTTCAAAGAATGCAAGTTTTATTGGTAGGGACACCTCATTCTAACCTCCTTGAATCTTAATGGTCCAAACTATGTTAGAAGAGGCATCTGTTTTAGGTAAAGATACTTTCCAGGGAGGGAAGTCTGTTCCCTTAATATATTAGTTATTAAATTGGCAAAGCTGTGGGTTTTATTAGATACCTGCCTTTTTGTGATCCCTTTTGCCCCTTAAAACTTGACAAGACCCAAATCATTGTTATCCAATACATTATGACTCATAGTGACATCTCTTTTTTTTTCCTTTGGTTTCAGTTGGGATCAGATTGTAAGGTGACAAAATTTTCATTGTTTTTCTCCCCCAAATGAATATTAAGTGCCGCTCTCTCTTACTGAAATAGGCTCTCAGTTCTCAAGTTGTTTTCATAAGGCTGTTTTTAATTTTTTTGTTAATATCTCATTAGCTATTCATGTTTTCCAAATAGCATAATCCAGCACTTGTAATAGACACATTATTTTTACTGTCTCTACTCTCTAAACTCTGTAATCCATGATGCTTTTATTTGTATAGTTCATAGATTCAATCTTGGAGATTGAATGCAAAATGATAAATGCATTGCAATTTTCTGGGAAGAAAGTATATAGATGCTGTAATAGGTGGGTTTATTGTGCCACCATGGCCAATGAACACACGTGGGATTAAGTGAAGGACAGCAAGATAAAAGGCTCAGCAAGCCTCGCCTTTCTCGTCTCTTGCTCTTTGATAATCAGACCAGTGTGTGGCTGCTTTAGCTTGTTCTCTGCCTCATACAAGCTACACTATTTGTAGGACACCTAACCTCTGGACTGTGTTGCTATAGTTTGAGGCTCCTTTAAAACCTGCTTCTCCATGCTACTGGAGTAAACAAAGCTTGAGCTGGGGACTGTTGGACCCTGTCATCTGATTGACTCCTGGTCTGCCTTGGTGTTTGCTTTCTGTGGCCAGCCAGCCTGAATTGCTCTACAGAGCACTCCTTAAGCCTTGAAGGACTGTCATTGTATTAGTTGTCTCATGGAAGTGAGTTGCACTGAGCCATTTGTACTGCTTTATAGATTAATCAACTATTTATGTCTTATATTGTAAATCTATCTACCATATTTTTGGACCATAAGATGCACCTCATCATAAGACACACCCAGTTTTTAAAGCAGGAAAATAAGAAAAATATTCTGAAACAAATAGCACCAATATACTAAAATATTTATTAAAAGAAAGCAAACTATGGTAATATTTAACAGTGTAATCTCAACAGTGGTGTTAAGAACCATCATCACTTTCATTAACAGATGAGGGGAGGCATGTGCTGAGCTGATCATGTGACCTGACTGACAGGGGACTCCAGGAGATGGGTCCTCTCCCAGACACACAGCAATCCACAGCCTGCAAACAGCAGCAGGCAGTATGCAGATGCATGGGACTATAAACAAATGTTCTGGGGTACCAAACCTTAGGGCCATAAGACATACCCTCCTTTTTTCCTCCACTTTTGGGGGGAAAAAGTGTCCTATGGTCCGATAAATACGGTATATAAATATATATAAAATCATTAGAGTCCTGGTTTGTTTTCTCTAGAGAATGCTAACAAAAATGTTAATGTGGGCTTTTTTTTGGGGGGGGGGGGGTTTCCAAAAGGAGAATAGGTTAAAAAAAGATAAGGCTTTCTGCTTTATGCTATCCTCTGGGACTTTGCCATTTGACTAATCTTTCAAAGTTTTGTTGTTTCTCTATTCAAAATCTTTAGTGAACCTAATTACCCATAAACAAATAACAAGGTGAATCTACAAACTGGTACATTATATAACCACCCAAACAAATGGTTTTACTTAGCATATACTTAACTTAGCATAGAAAACTGGTCAGATGTGTAGTTAAATTAAGTAACTTAGGAAAAAAATCAAACCATAGAAAAGTTTTTAAGCATGCTCTCAGTTCTTTGAAAAATAGTATTAGTATGCATAGGCACATTAGTGCATATGCTGAAATATTCTGAAGGCTGTACCCAGTTTATTCAAGTGAAAATCACTTTGTTCTTATTAGGTGCCAGTGCTTCGTTTGGGACTCATAGCAGTCATATGTATAACAGAAAATTCAGGCAGCATTTTCACAATTTTTGTTATGTTTGAGCACATTGTGGCAGCCACTGTGTCAATCCATCTCCTCTAGAATCCTTCTCATTTTCACTTTACAAGTCATGTTTCTGTGAGCAAAGATTTTGGGCCCAAGTAAAATGTCCTTTCCAGAGATGAGTCTCTTCTGTTCACATGTCCAAGATAACAGTTGTACCATGCTTACATCTAAGGAGCATTCTGTCTATACTAAATCCTTGCTATATTTGTTGATTCTTCAGGCTGTCTTAAGTACTTAAAATATTTTTTACAAACACTGTACATCAAATGCATGAATTTTTCTCTGTCTTCCTTATTCATTGTCCAAGTTTCATATACATATAGGGGATTAAAAATATCAAGTCAAGTGCACCATAATCCTCAGAGTGATACCCTTGGTCTTGAACAGTTTAAAGAAGTCTTGGGCAGCATATTTGCCCAATAAAATACATTGTTCATTTACTGACTGCTATTAACATGAACAAAGATTTTGGATCCAAGTAAAATGAAATCCTTGAGAAATTCATTCTTGCCTCTATTTATCATGATGTTGTACATATGTCTATTAGTGCAGTTATGAGGATTTTTGTTTTCTTTACAGTGTTTTGCAATTGACCACTGTAATCTTTGATTTATATCAGCAAGTATTTGAAGTCCTTCTTAATCTCAGTTAAGTATATTTATGTCACCAATCTACTACAGATTGTTAATAAATCTTCCTGCAATCCTAATTCCATGTTCTTCTCCATACAGTCCAGTTTCTGAGATTATTTTATAAGCAAAACAATTGAATATATATGGTAAACTTATCCTGATTTTAAAGTATTTTATTATGGGACAAACTTATTCTGATTTTAAATTATGATGTATATTGCAGTATTCCCTTGTTATTTTGGAATACTAACGCTTTGTCGATATACAGATTCCACATGAGCACAAAGATGTGTTCTGAAATTCCCAATACCATGAGCAAAATATGTTGTTCTCAATGTTATCCATAGTTTGCTATAGTACACATAGACAAAGGTATTTGTGTAGTTAACACAAAAGTAAAGAACTTTTTGGTATTACCTACATTCTGCAAACGTCCATCTGATGGCCGCAATTTTTCCCTGTGACAGTCATGTGCTTATGTTAATTTTATGATTGAAATGTAGGCGTGGAGTCTAGCCTATTCATCTGAAAATAGCCATTGAGTAGCCAATGAGACCTCTATGTGGGCATGGCTTTCTCCTGAGACTTCTGGGAAATCTCACAATATTTCCCTTGTGAAGATGAGAAGCTATCTTCTCCAGTGGTCGGGAGTTGGTCTCAGAAACGATGAATCATGGACAAGACAAGATGGCAGCATCTGAGAAGTTGGAGGAGCCAGTGGAGAGAACACACGGCCTTGCCCTGATGGAGCCAGAACTCTGAAGCTGGGGCGGCCACATGGAGACCTCTGCCAGCGATGAGTTGCTTCTGCTGTTGATGGGCCCTTAGCCCTAGAAGTGAGGAGCCATATGGAGACCCCTGCTAGTGCCGGGATTCTGCACCCACTGACCTGTGACTTTGTAAGTTGGAAGGAGACTGTATAGACTGATTTCGGGCATATGGGTTAACATCGGAATTATGACTTTGAACTGGACTGGGCTCAATGTCCTGTTCCTCTTGTATGTAAACCTTTTCCTTATATCTATATGCGTGTCTATGAAATTTGTTCCTCTAGCCTACCTGGACTAACACATTCCCTCATTCCACATCTTCTGAATGCAGCTCAAATTTCTGGCAATTCTCTGACAATGTATATGCTGTCATTTCTAAGCTATCCTGATGTTTCCTACATTGTTTAATATTTTGCCCAGGGAACTCTTCTGTATTCAATTTGAAGCTTGATATTTTTCTTCAAGGCTTTCAGCTGGAGAAGTTCCAAATGTGATTTTCCTTTTTATATTTCTCATCCCGGCTCTTTGATATTTCTGATATCCTCATTTGGAGCTACCTTTTGAAATGTTCTGTTCAACTCTATTCATCATTTCTTCCGGTTGCTTTATCAGATCCACATTTTAGATCAATTTGAAGAATTTGTGTTGATACATTTGGGTATTTTCTTTATTTTCTGGCCTTTTGATGCCCCCCTTCTTTATCCATGTATTATGCTCTTCATATGATTACACAAGTCACCCTGTCTTCTGTCATTACTGTTTTTTGAATCAAATGCATTCTTGAGATTCAATTTAGACTCAGGTTGGATATACTCTAGGTTGTGTTTTCTTGCCTTGTAGACTTGTTTTGCTTTTACCCAGCTTCATCCTGGCATTAGAAGAGGAGGTATGCCATGAAGATGTCCTTGCAAAAATCTATCATGGAATACCCAGCTTCATTTCTATAATCAAAGTCATGTTTTCCAACTACTAATTATTTCTCTGTGCTTTCTATTTCACATCCAATTAATACATCCTGCTTGTATGATTGATTGGTTTCAGGCTGAAGAAGTTGGTAGAATCATTCAATTTCTTCATCACTAGCTTCAGTGGTTGGTCCATAAACTTGAGAACTAGTTGTGTTAACTGTACTTCCTTGTAGCAATATACTGACATATTGTTTCCTACCTGGTACTGTACCTTATATTCTTCAAAAGAGAGCTTAAAGTGTTCTCTAAATTAATGAATGCAATGTTATTCCTTTTGAACATGCTAGTCCTGGGATAGTAAACCATATGGCTGTTGGATTTAAATGGTCCCTGTCAGTCCATTTCAGAGGCTGTCTAGGATAGTGATCTTTATGTCTTCCATTCCTCTTTGGAGGACTTTCAATTTTATGAGGTTCATAGTTTGTACATTACCTATCCTAATTATTAATGAAGGTCTATACTTGTTTCATCTCATTTTGAGTCATGTTCCATCAACAAATGTAACTCCTAAAAGCTTCACACAACCTAGAACATAAAGGTTGACTCTATTTTGAGGATAGAGCAATTTTTAAGCTGAATTATGGGTGTCTTCTAACTTGATGTGCTCATCTTCTGGCACTATATGTGACACTATTCAGCTGCTCTGTGTAAGATTTTTAATAACCAATCCTTCAGAAGTTGATGGCCTATTCCTTCCTGCGGTTTGTTCTCAGCCCAAAAGCTTGGCTGCAGCATAATCATAATTGGTGGTCATGCTGTCGTTTGAAATATTGGTTTCATAATACTGTTGTATAGAATTACAACAAGAAGAAAGCCACCAATGGGTGACACACTGACAGATAAATGGAGGTCTCATCACATAAGATCTGAAAAACTCTGGTTCAAATTTTTGCAAGGAGCATTCCTTGCTTTGGCTCCTCCTACCCCCTAAAATCTGTACTGATTTATTGTAAACTACACATGTAAATTTAAGTTTCAAAATAAAATTATTAATGATTTGTACCTTGCAGGTAACTTCGTCATGATCTGTCACTCTTATAACGAGAGGGAGAATAGGTGAGAAAAGATTAGATGCATGCCTGATTTCAATAATTCACTAACCTGATCTCATCAGTGTGGTCCCCCTATTCCCCAAGGACCCTTACATGAATGTAGCCATGTCCTCCCTTCATCTTTACCATGTGAATCCTGGCACCTCTTAAATCACAACCTATTTCCTCCACATTCCACCACGTCTTTCCACATGCAATAGTTGGCTTGTCAATAATGACTAGTATCTGCACTTCAAGGATTGGAGTATGTTCATGGATGTTTTGATTAAATTTATGTGTGAATTGCTATCTTCATAATTTATTTAGATTGCTTGTTGTATGTTGTTATGATGTGGTACTGCCAAACTAAGACTAGAAAGAAGGACTTGGTGATTTACTTCTAAAAATCAGCCATTGAAAACCTTGTAAATCATAATTATTTGATCTGTCACCAATTCTGTGGATAGCATAAAACCAGGCACATTCCCTCCCTTTGTTCATGACACTGAGGGGCTGAGTTGAAGGCAGCTACTGACATATGTGTCTTTATGCAAATAAGTTTATACTCTGAACCACTCACATGATCATCCAGTTTTATAGTTAGTTTAATAGTTAGTTTAATAGTTAGTTTAATAATTGTTAGGAGAAACTGTTAAAATATATCATTTAATAAGTTTGTTCAACATTCTATGATTTGGAATAAAATATCCTTTGTACAGACAAACTCTCCACTATGTCCATGCTGAACTTTCACACAGACTTATATAAAATATACCAAAAATAGCCCCCAAAAATGAAACAGAGCAAGTTTTTTGCAACAGAGCAAAACCGTTTGTGAGGTTTCTACCAGTGTGTATTACAGTAGTTTCAAACTACTGCCCAATTTGTAATCACTAGGCCCCCAGAGATCCTTATTCAGAATGAAAAGTTAACTTAAAAAACTAAAATTCTAATAAAAATTTAATATCAAGGGTTCACATAGAAAGAAGATGCTTTGAAAATGAAGATGGCAACATATCTACAAATGTGACTGCTACAATTGATGTACGGATTGGTGTAAGAGCCCCTGGTAAAACGATTTAAAAAATTTAGTCTTGTAAATTCACAGGGGTAGTTCTATCCTGCCATATAGGTCTGCTATAAGTCTGTTTGGACTGCATGGCAGTGAGTTGCCTTACAGTTTCAGTTTAAGGAAAAGGGAGGATAGACATATTGAAAAATATACCTCCAACTGATTTCTTCTGATAACTTTCATACACTTTAGTTTTTCTATGTTCCAGCACTTCATTTCATCATAAAAATCATCAGAACCAGGGTTTGAGTGGTGAGATAAAAATTAGGTACTCTTATTTGAAACAGTGCCTGTTGCAAAGTAGTGTTTTGTCATTTACTCTTCACCACCCAAGAAGCAAATATCTCTTAAGAGCCAAGAATTAAAATTGCCCATATGTAACACTTAAAACATAATAGTTGCTTGAAGATTAATGATATTTATGGGACACAAGTGGACCCACAAACAGACCTAGATTTTGTTCATCAAATAGTAAACACTCAGGTAAAACTGTATCAATTTAAGAAAGAGGTATTTTATTATTCTTGCCCCAAAGGGTGAGATTTTATATTATTCTTCTCCCTAAAAAAATCACTTTTTTTGGAAAAAAAAACTTCTATGCAAACATGTGGTGTAAGTAAATTATATCATGCCTTAGACTTGGTTCATGTTCAGGTGCAGATTTGACTTTGATAATCCCTAATTTGTTCATTGGCTGAGTTTTGGAAATAGATGGCCACACCTTTCTTCTTAGTCCATCTTTCTTTTGAAGTTCTGCTGTTCAGTCTGCTGACAACACACAAGCCTCTACTACCAGATGGATGGTGGCTGTGTGTGAGGTGCCTGGAACAGGAAATTGATCCCACATATGTCCCCTGCATGGTAGATGAGGATTTTTCAGTTGAATCAGTACGGGCCCACAACCTTATCATAAACACAGTGTAAGTAGGTCATGCAAACATATTTGAGAATGACTTGCAGAAATATTTCTTCCTATTTCTTACTTCCTCTAAATCATCCCCTATCCTACTTCATGAAAGTATTTTAGTTTATTTTTGCTTTTTTTTTATGTGTGCTGTCTCATGTAAAAGTTATATTTCAACATAAGGTGTAGAAAAATTTTATAAGACATTTGCCTTCCTATGTCTTGTCTTATAATGTGTGACTTTAGTTTCTATCATGAGGACCAAGGGCTGGGAATAATTACTCTGCAAACAGGGTAGACTATCAGAAGGAACAGGGGTAGTTTGAGGGAAGGTTTGAGAATGTCCCGATTCTCAACTGAGATTCCCAGACAAATGTCTGTACAAATCTGTTAGATTATGGTTTTGTATAATGAAATGTCTGCTATGATGAGTTGTCTCAACACTGACTACATTTTCTTTTATTTTTTTATAATCATTGCAATGGTTTTGCAGAACTCACTGATAATAATGTTTACAAGATTTATTAGGGAAGTTAATAAGCTGTAATACAAGTGAGAAATGCTCAATGTTTACAATGATACAAGATAGTGTTTCATCAGGAGCAAAGTTCTTTCAGAGTGGCTAATAAATGATCAAAGTATGTTCTGCTCTGCTTTAAGTCTCAACCAGAAGACTTTCAGCTCAAATTCTGTGGGTCAGCAAACCCAGCTCCCTGCATTAAGTACTCCTGCTCCAGTATGACTCTGTCTGAAAGCACTCAGCTCAACAATTTCTTTGGATCAGCAAGTATGGATCCCCCAAATTCCTATGGACACTCCACTCCACAATCCAGCCTTCTACACAAAAGCACTCAGCACTACCTGCTCTGTGGACTCAGAAGACCCTCTGTGTCTATGCTCTTGCTCTTGGTTGTGTTACTGTGCCTCTGATTCTACAGTTGTCTTTTGAATCAAGGAATTTCACTGCACAAGGATATGAGGTTCCAAGGACACACTCTGAACTTGCCTCTTGGGGGTATTAAAACCTCCTGTACTGCTTCTCAATGAGCTCATTTAGTAACCAGTGGAATTTTCCAAGGGGAGCATACCATTTATATCTCCACAGGGAAAGAGGGAACAAACTTAAACCTGGTATTCCAGCATGTGAATGCAGCATGATGATCTGGAGTGGGGAGTCAGGGATCAGCTCTGATGGCCCAAATCCAATCGCAACTACATGGACAGCTGCCTGTCCCCTCACGGGAGTTTGCCTTGGAAGACAGCACTGAAACTGTAGCTTGGGGAGTGGGGACTGCCTGACCAGAGCACATGAGAACAAATGAAGGGGGAGGAAGAGAGAATGGAGTGCATCCTGACACACCAAGGGAGCCTTGAGGATGATATTCCCACTCAAAATAGGCAATGCACAGAAAGGACCATATGTCCAGTCTACCATGAAACATTACTTACCTCACTGGCCAAAGGTGCTACAGGGACAACAATGGTGAAGCAGGGTTGGGATTGTACCCAGTCTGACCCAACCACACCATAGCAAAACTCTAGGGTGTGCAGCAGAGCATGGAGTTCCTGAGGTAGTGCCAAGGACATACTTTCAGACCAGGGTGTGGCACCACATCGGACTCAGCCAGGTGACACTCCTGGAGGTCAACTAACAGACCTTGAACTATCTGTAGGTTCTTATTTTGTTATTATTTTTATTTTTAAACACACACACACATATATATATCTTATGGATATTGGAATTTCTTTGCTGTTGTCATCCTCATTTTATTTTCTTTGGTTTATTCATCATAGAATGTCTTGTTTTGCGCTTTTTGGGGGGTACCTATTGTTATCTCTGCAGGTCTATCTCGATAAGATAAGATGGATGAACAATCTGAAAGAGAAAACAACAGGATCGATGGTTCTGGGGTAGTGGTGAGGGACATGAGAGTTGCGGAAGAGGGTGAAAGGAGGTGGTGATGACCAACCCAGGGATAACAGAACAAGTGACTCAAAATCAGTGACAAGCTGGGTGTAAGAGGCATGATATGAATTGATCAAGAGTAATGTAACAGAGAGAAAATACTGAAACCCAAATGGAGGCTGAGCATAATAGGGTGACAAAAGGAAAGTTTAAGGAAATAAAGGAAAGTAAAAGGAACCTGGGGGGTAAAGGGCATATAGAGAGGTCTAAATACAGGCATGTATACAGGTGAATACATTTCTATATGATGATGGGGAAATAGATCTACATGCATATATTTATAGGATTAGTATTAAGACATCAGGTGGACATTGGACCGTCACTCAAGTACTTCCTTAATGCAAGAACACTTTGTTCTATTAAATTGGCATTCCATGATGCTTACATTCTCAACATGATCACAAAAGACAAATGTGTACACAAGCAAAGCTGATGGTGGCCGGCTATCAAAAGGTGTAGTGTCTAGGGTCTTAAAGGCTTAAAAATAAGCAAGTGGACATCTAGTTCAGAAGTAACAAAGTACACAAGGAAGAAGCACACCAGCATGTGTGACCACGAGGTGTCAAGGGATCAACAATCAGGCTTTGAAGAACAAAAAATCATAACATTGTGTGCCACCTTCCTGATAAGATCATTGATGACAAATATGTGCATAAGCAAATGTGATGAAGTAAGTTGATGGTGCCCAGTTATCAAAAGATATAGAACCTGAGGTCTTAAGGGCTTGAAAGTAAATAAGTAGCCATCTAGTTGAGAAGCAACAAAGCCCACATGGAAGAAGCACACCAGCCTGTGTCCATGAGGTGTCAAAAGAATCAGGTATCAGACATCAAAGAACTAAAAATTATATCATTATAAATGAGGGGGAGTACAGATTGGGAACCCAAAGCCCATCTGTAGGTGAAGTGACATACCTTTACAGAGGAGTCGCAGGGAGGAGACAAGCCAGTCAAGATACAGTGTAGCAATAATGAAATATGTATCTTTCCTCTAGTTCTTAAATGCTTCATTCCCCCACTATCATGATCCCAATTCTATTTGACAAATCCAGCTAGACCAGGGTATGTACACTGGTAGAGATAGGGGCTGGAAATAGGGGGAATCCAGGACAGATGATCCCTTTAGGACAAGTGGTGAGGGTGGTGAAACCAGGAGGGTAGAGGGGAGAGGAATAGAAAGGAGAACCAATTGCAGGGATCTACATATAACCTCCTTCCTGGGGTACAGACAACTAGGAAGTAGGTGAAGGGACACATCAGACAGTATACGATATGACAAAATAATCATAATTTGTAAATCATTAAGGGTCCATGGGCAGGTGGGAAGGGGAAATATGGGAAGCTGATACCGGGGCCTAAGTGGAAGGAGGATATTTCAGGAATCACGATGACAGCAAATGTGCCAATATGGACTGCATATAATTGATGTATGTATTGATCATACAAGCGTTGGATGAGCCCCCAGTAAATGACTGAAAAACCTGATCACAATTACTCACAGGTGAATGCTATCAATATCTTTCTCCACCTTTTCACCCAGACCTGTCATCGGCAAACTGTAGCTCGCAAGTCATATATGGCTCTTTCGGTGTGAACATGCAACTGGGAAGTAACACTGAAAACATTTAAAGGTTATTATTTCAGATCACAATGATTTCATTTGTTTAGAAAAGCACATTTAAGGCTCTTGAGTGATTTTAAAGTTGCTAGGAGGGACAGGATAGGATTTACACTCTCAAGAATTTGCCAACTCCTGAACCAGAACAAAGTGGCAGAGGTGTGGAGGACGTGGGTGGTGGCAGTGTTGTTTTGTAGGAATTACAAAGTATCATTAAAAGTGCCACATTAAATTATTCACTGCCTCTGCATATGGCCACAGTACCCTGGGAATACAAATACAAATGGAAACCCTACATGCTATCTCCAATAATGGCGAGGGTTGGAGTCTCCCACAGTCTTACTAGACTTTTGAGATTTAAGTGGAACTTAATTTGGTTAAATATAATTAAAACCATGGGTGAGGAGTTCTTTTGGTACTGTAAGATAGATGCTGGGCTGATAACTTCAATAGAAGCTTTGCTTCCATATAGATTTAGTGTCAGAAACCCTATGAAAAAGTTTTATTCCATCATAGATGAGTCAGAATCAACTCCACAGCAGCAGGCAACACCAAGTATAATTCTTACATACTCTATAGCAACTGAATCCACACAAAATGGGACTTTCTGAAGGCTAAACTTATTCATATTTTGCTCAGATGTGCAAGTCCTAATGATCCAGAATGGAAGTATAATATTTAGTAATAGGGCCAATCATTTCCCTTAGAGTTGCTTTTTAGTGGAGAGTCTGTATTTGAATAGGCCATTTGCTAGTATTCATTCAAGGATGAATCTCTAAAAGTTCTAGAAACAAACAATATGCACTCAACTGAGAATAATGTATACTCTGTAGCAAACTTGAAGCCCAATAAAAGGGTAAATAGCATTTATTTTGCAATAAAAATTCCAAAGCCAGGGGTGGACAGTGGAACAGCAAATAGCACATCATTTAATCACCATAGACTCCCTAATGTAGCATAAACTTCAACTTTTTTTGTAAGCCAGAAAGCAAAAACATTCCCTCTTTAGAGGGAACAGCAAGTCAGAGGTGTTTAATCACTTCTTCTAAATGCAAAATCACTGATGGCAAAGTGGCCTCATCGTTTTTATGCAGGTGTGGATCATTCGCACAAAGTTACCTTTGATAGTCAGGGTCTATGCTGATCAGCCTTTATAGACCCCATTCTAGCTGCACACGTTTCACTTACATAAGTATTCTCAGAGGCGAGGCCATGTCATGTACCACCATCCACATAATCAAAATTGAGCACTGGGTAACATAGACTAGAAAGCAATCTATCCAGTGTTTAATGACAAACATTCACATGCTCCTAAAAACACAAATAACAAGTTTAATTACTGTACACTTTAGTGAGGATGACAGATATCTAAAACCTAACTTTTTCCTAAATTCATTTTACTAGTAGGGGAAATAAATAATTAAAATAAATGAACATAATAGCAAATTACTCTAAAACTTAGCTTTATATTAAAATCACATAAGCTAAGTGAAGAAATATCATTTTATTGAGTTATGACTTTTATTTGTATTTACATTTTGAGCTTTATTAGCACATAATTCACATATTGTATAACTTAATAATTCAGTCACATAAAAATCTTTATGTTAAAATTATTAAAATTACCAATTTTAGAACACTTCCTTCTGTTTGCAATTTATTATTACTAGCACCCCATCTTTCCCCAAGTTTCCCTACTATATTTCCAAGAAACCATTCATCTAGTTAATGTCTTTATAGTTTTACCTATACTGGATTTCATAATGAGAAAAACATACAAAAAACAAAAATCACCACCACAAGAACAATAACAAAGTAAAGCAGAAGAAAACTGCCATTGAAAAGAAAGCAGAAAATACCTTAAAAGTGAATCAAAAGGGAGATCAAATGATAGATAAGGTATTAAATTTTAGCCTAACTGTATCAGCCAAAATTCACTCTGCGATGTCCTTGGGGCAATCAGCTAATCTGGTATCAATTTGTGGATTAATAGTGTAAGGGTAGAATCTAGCCTGTCGATCTGGAGATAGTCAATGAAACCTGTACAGGCATGGCCTTCTCCTGAGAATTCTGGGAAATGTGGTAATTCCTTCTCAGAGGTAGGCAACATTATCTCTCAGCTCAGCCTGACAAGACACACAGCAGCATGCTGATAGACCCTGAGCCCTGGAAACTGGAGAAGCCATGGGAAACCCCTAGCAGTGTCAAATTTTTCTACCTCTACTGGATACACAAGACTCTGCACCTACTGGCCTGTGATTATCCCGGTGTCATTGCATGTGCTTCATGTTTCTGAAGAAAACTTATAGATTGGAATTGGACATGTGGGCTAATGTCAGACTTATGGTCTTGGACTAGACTGGGCTGGGATGTTTTCTCAATGTTAAATTGCTCTTTTATATAAACCTTTTTCTTACACACATATGAGTGTCTCTGGATTTGTTTCTCTAGCACAGCCTAACACAGCCCTCTTCGTGATAGCAAGGCTAATTACATACCATGTAATTAGTCAGAGAGGGTTCATTTGAAATTTAATCCACACTTTTATTTTTTTAAACTGAACCAATTTTTCAATGGGTCAAAGGAAGAAAAAAAGAAGATATTACATTTTAACCCAACTATATCAACCATACCACTTTTACAATGGTCTCTATCTGGTAACAAGACAGTTCCCATCAGTTGGTATGGTCAGAGGGAATTATAGAATTCCCTTGTGGACACTGCAAATGAATTTGGGGTTTCCACTATCCTCTATAGCTTTTTGCTAAACATGTGTCTACAATTTAAGGTCTGATAACATTCCCTCAATTGGATATTGAATATAATATTTGCAATGCTTGGTTCACAGGGGGTCCATGTTTCTTCTATGTTGGCTTAATTGATGCTTCACTTAGGTGAATGTTGGCTGAAGACAAGCCTTTAAGACCCAGACATTATTCTTTCTGAGAACCAGGTCTCATCTCACTTCTTTACCACACAATTATCAAGGAGGACCATGTAATAAGAACTAATTATTCTTAGATTGGGGCTAGGAGGAAGCTTGAGCTACAAATCTGTTCATATATCTACAATACTGTTACAATCACTAAATTTACTTTCAACTTTCAACTTGATATTGTCTTTAATTCAATGTAACTTAATTTTCCGAGTTATAAAACTTTTTGAGCTTTAATACCAAAACCATTTTTAAAAATAGGGACATATATAGAACATTCTAGAAGTAATTAAAAACAAAATCAGAAAAAAAATCTAAAAAAGTTATCTTAGCTATCTAGTGTTGCAATATTATAAATAATACAAATAAGTTGTTTACCAATCAGAAATTTGTTTTCTCACAATTTAGGAGGTTAGAAATCTGAATTCAGATGTCAAGTCTAAGGGCTGAGCCCCGGTGGCGTAAGTGGTTGAGTGTGGAACTGCAGCCCGCAGGCTTGGCAGTTCAAATCCAGCAGCGGCTGGGTAGTGCCCACAACCACCAGAGGCAGTGATGCCCACAAAAAAAAACACAAAAAAACAGATGTCAAGTCTAAGGGGAGACTTTCCCACTGTGTCAGCTCAGGAGCGATACAGGAAGACTTTCAACTCCCAGCTTCTGCTTTCCAGTTACTTAGAGATCTCCACAGGGCTTAGCAACGATCTTTCCCCATCTCTTCCCATTGTTTGCTTGTTTGATCATAAATATACATATTTACACACACACACATATATATATATACATATACATATATATATATATAGAGAGAGAGATATGAAATGAAAACCCTACAGGAATTCCTCCTCATTAAAATAATAAAGGTAACCCTTTCCAAATGGGGTTATATTTTAGGGGGAAACATGTTTACATCCATTGTACAATCCTAGTCAAAGTTTTACTCATGGTGATTTGTTACCTAGCTGTAACTGAATAAATATGCAATGGAAAAGTAAGCATTAAAAATATGTATGGTAGATTTTATGGCATTTTTGTGAGGGGCCAGACTTCCTACAACCAAATGGGTCACTTAGGCAGTTGTGTAATTGAGTGGTAAATTAAAGATACATCAGACAAAATAAAGCATGACTTCAGGAACTAGGTTCCTGAAGCAGACGAAGGCATAATGTTATCTCAGGAGTTTTAATAATCTCAGACACTCAGGCCATGGTAACCACAGACATAACAGGAAGGGATTGTGCAAGAGGCACACATGTGGCAGGAAGTCACACAGGTAACAAGATGGGCAGATTTTAAAACCAAGGTGACTGTCTAACCTTGGTTCTCAGGGTTGGCTTGACCTTAGGTGTCTTTGAGTTCTTCTCCAAGGAAACAATTTATGCTTTATCTGAAGAGAGTGAGTCCTACCTAGGGTGGAGCAGACAATAGGTTCTGATTGCCTTAGGTGGCTGACAACCTTCAAGCAGGTAAGCTTCTAGCAGTTAGCCCTCGAGCTTTTAGTGATTGACTGCAGACAACACCTTAAATTTGGCATTGTTATGGGAGGTCATTGTGGGGGATGATAACATTAGGAGAAAGCGAGTGGGACGCATCTCCAACCCATGAACAAACACATGGATGTTGAACGTTTGCCTTCATGCACTCTCTTCCCAGTTCTGTTTCCCACAGCAGTTTATTTTACTTTACAAAACTTATCAATCTTTTATGGATTAGAGAAAAACAAATAAGGCATTATCACAGAAAGTTTGAGAAGCATTAAAAGATTGAGGATAAATGTGCCAGTAGAACTTGGGATAACAAAGAGAGGTGCTGCACAAAAATTTGTGCTTATATGTGATCAATTTTTACATAATCCAAATATTTCAAGAACCTTAAATTAGCCATTGATTCTTTAGCTGCATGCTGAATATAACCCTTCTTAGAAACTCATGATCGTATATATTTTTTAAATTATTATCAAGGTGTTTTAATTGTTGCCTCAAAATAAGGATAAGAGCAAACTTTTCTAGTTATAAGTGGATACACGAAATGAAACCTGATTAGACACTGATAACTTCAAGTTTAAAAAAAAAGGCATTTGATGGCTATTTTTGCCCAGAAGGTGGATGGTAGAGAATTCCTAAAGGTTCCTGTGATTTAGATAGATGGTTTGAAGAACTCAAGAGAGACATAAGCTATAGAAAAAAGGCAGATTATTTAAATCTTATAGATCTGCATTTGAATACCAGTTCTATATTATTTAAGCTTTGTGACTTTATTGTGCTTTCTTAATTTTCTATCCTTCAGGTTTTCTTCTTAAGGGGGAAAAATTACTGCAGGGGATAGCATGTATATTTTTCACTTACATGATATGTATTATGACCAGTTTCTTTATACATTCCTGTTTTCTATATATTTTTACTTTGATTTGTCTTTTTAGCCTCTAGCATCTACTAAAAGTACCGTAGACTGATGTAAAGACCCACAAATCTGTCTTGGAAGAAGTACAGCCAGAACACGACTTACAGGCAAGGATTGTGAGACTTGTCTCACGTACTTTGGGCATGTTGTCAGGAAAGACATGTCCCTGTGGAAGGACATCATGCTTGGTAAAACAAAGGGGAAGTGAAAGAGAGGAAGGTCATCAACATGATGGGTTTACACAGTGGCTGCAGCCATGGCCTAAAGCACAGGAACAATTGTGTGGGTGGCACAGGACAGCTTCATTCTGTTGTTCATTGGGCATCTGTGTGTCAGGAAGTTTGTAGGAATTCTGTGCGCAAAACAAAGAGGGAGTCTGCATTAGGGGAGATTTGAAACAGGCTTTCTTGGGAGCTTGCGGACGGGTTCAATACCTCGTGGGGAAGCAAGCTGATGAAGCTGTGTCCAACCCAGTTAGAGGGGAATGTTTTATACCCCCCTGCGCCAGCCCAGAAAGGGGCAGACTATTCTCTGTGGGCAATGGCGGACGGTTGAGTCGTTCCCTTTGTGGTTTTGTGCAGAAGGGAGAGGCAGAATGAATGTGATGGTTGAGTCGTTCCCTTTGTGGCCTTGGGCAGCTGCAAAAAGTCAGGGGCTGGGTAGTAAGCATTTTGTGAAAAGAGGCTGGTTTCAGGGACGCAAGTTACAACGGGGGAGGGATGGGGCCTGTTGCCAGACTCAGACATCCTAGACTCCACCAAATAGGGATAAAAGGTACTGAGATCCTGTCTTAACTACTTCCTGCTGCACGGTGACAATGCGGGAAGGGGAGATTAGGTAGAGTACTGGGAGGTCCGGTCCGGCATGTGGTGAAGGGGCTGGTATTGTTGTGGCATCATTTGATGGACTGCCACACGGGTGATTTTTCGGAAACGTGTCTGTAGGAATTGGAGAAAACAAGAAGCGAGCGTCAGAAATATAACAATTAAAATTATTGGGCCTAACAGGGGTGGCAGGAGGGAATACATTGAGTATGTCCACCAGGAGGAGGTTTCAGCCAAAAATATTTTCTGATGGAGTTCACTGCTTAGCTTGTGGAGGGACTGGACGTGGGTTTCCACTATTCCAGATTCGTTGATGTAATAACAGCATTCTTCTTGGAGGAGGAGACAGGTGCCCCTTTTTTCTGCCATGATGAGATCGAGTGCTTGACGGTTCTGTAAGGAAACTTGGGCTACAGAGGTTATTTGCCTTTGCAAGGAGGCAAGGGATTCTGCTGAGGCGTCAATGGCTATTTGGAACTGGGAGGCGAGCTTGTCAGAGGTTAATACTGAATGGGCTAGGGCTCCGCCACCAAGACCCAGAGCTACTGCTGAGGTGGCAAGCGAAAGACAGGCGTCTAAAAGAAGAAAGACAGCCCTTTTTGTTTGGGAAAGGTGAGCCTGGGTGAACTTGTGCTGGAATTCTGCTGGAGTGTAGACTGTAAGCTGTGGAACTAGAGTAACAGGGAGATACAAGAGAACAGAGGTAGTGGTGATATTTAAGGATTTAGAAAGAGTGTTATTGCATCAGAAAAATAATCTATCTGAGGTTGTGAAGGGGGTTCGGTCTTGTTGCAGAGTTGAGTTATTGCATTGGAATAGCAAAGTGGGAACTGCACCAAGTCAGGTGGGACGTAAATGAGAACTCCTGAAATGGTTACCAGGTATGCAAGTGAAGTGTTGGTAGATGTTGGCATGTCTGGAATAGGTACCGCTGTCAGGGGTGAGCATTCTACAGCCACACACAGTAAACAACTAGAAAGGTTTCCTAGCCCAGTGAAATTGGCCATCTGTAGGGTTAGGGTTAGGGTTTTAAAAAAAAGAAAAAAGAAATACATTGGCAATCTGGATGCCTTGCTGTAGGAGAGTGAGCCAGGAAAAAGGAGAGCTGGATGGGCTTGAAATCTGCTTTGTTAGCTGCTGTTCCTATGTAAGGATGATTGATGAACTGCTGATTGGACCTGCACAAGGGATCTCCAAACATAAAGCTTGGAGGTGGGAAAGATTCACCTTTGGTTCTGTACCAGGTGCCAGGTACAGGGGTAGTCCACCAAGTGTCCCAGGGGTCTGGAATGCTAAGAGTGAAGAGGGCTGGGCCTGGGAGTGATAAGAAAGGTGGTAGATGTTACAGAGGACCATGGGCAGCCAACGTTTTCAAGTATCCAATCTTTAGCACACCTGGTACTGGGTTTTTGGTCATAAAGGAAACAAATTATGGGGGCGAGCTTGCCTGTGTTGTACTTGAAATTGGTGAAGTTAAGATTGGAGGGTGCAGATGAGAAAGAAAGAAAGAAAGAAAGAAAGAAAGAAAGAAAGAAAGAAAAAGAAAGAAAGAAAGAAAGAAAACACAAAGATGTTATTGGGAGGGCTACAGCCATTGCTCCTCTGAGCTGCACTGCACTGGGAGTTTATTTTAGCCCAAGCTTTTATCTTCTCCAGACAATGAAAAGTACATTTACATGGTATGAATAAACACATTTTCTCACATCCTAATCACACTGTGAGGATGTATGGAGTGTTGATGGCTCTGCTTGTAAAAGGAAACTCATGGCCTGTGGTCACAGGCAATTCTTATCAGCAGAATCTCCAAGCCAGATAAAAAGGAACTCCACTTTGTGGAATAGGGCAACTGAAGCATCTTCAACATCTCCCCCATTTTTTTATTATATATGAGCAAAGACTGTGCCTATCTTAGGTTGTCATTAAATTATGAATGTCTTACCCATCATCACACCTACTGCTCCAAGCGAATAAGTTCTGTCTGTCTTAGGCTGACAAACATAATTAATGAACTTACCCATCTTTGACTACCAGCCTGCTTTAATTTATGGGGAGGAATGTTACAAACCAGCTGCATGTGGGCCTTCAAGCCTATTCAGATGTATTTGAGCTTGGAGATTGCTGACTAGGCCGAGGCCTACTCACACTAAGCATGGAAGAAACATACAAAGGAGAACGATTCCAATTAATAACATGATAAAATAAACAAAACAATGCTTAATAGAGAAATCAGTGAGTATTAGTTGTTTTACACTTTCCCAAAGATTATCAACCATGGAACTCACATTTTAGCATCAATTAATAAGTCCAAAATTTTGATCTTTTAGCAAAAGAATAGTTTGTAATAATTCAATCATTCTTGTATAAAATGTTCAAATGCGATAGAGTTCCAGGATGTTCTTTAGATGGTATCAGCTATGGAAGAAGTTGATTTTACTGCTCAGTCGTGAGATGCCCGCTGCTGCCAGAGCTCAGAGGCATGGCGGCCAATCTCAGACAGTGGTGTTTAATTGTTTGGAGAGGTAGGCTACTGGGATTAATGAGGACCCTAAAGACTGGGTTAAAACTTCAATGGCTATGTGATGCTTTTGATCAGTGTAAAGATGAAAGGGCTGACAGGGATTGGGAAGGGCTAAAGCGGGAGCCGTACATAAGGCTTTGAGGAGATAGGCGAAGGGAGTGGAGAGGGATTGAGGGCTTGGGGAGTGGACTGGGGGCAGGACGGAATGGAAGAGGGGGATGGCACTGTAGAGCTAGCGCAGTTTAAAAGGACAATTAATGGAGATGGAATGGAGCTGGAAAAGGTGATGACTGCATTTAGCTTAGAAAGTATGTTTCGCCCCAGGAGTGGGATGGAATAGGAGGAGATAATTAAAAAGGAGTGGGAGAAAGGGAGCTGGTTGAACAAACAACAAAAAAAAAAAGGTTTAGTCTGCTGGGGGGTGGAAGGAGACCCATCTATTCCCATTACCAAGACCTGGGAAGGAGAAGTAAGACCGGAGTGAGAGGGCAGTGTGGAGAAGGTAGCCCCCATGTCCACTAAAAAAGAAATGGACTTACCCGCTACCTGAATCAAACCCTGGGCTTGGCGAGGGCTACCGGAGTTGAGGAGCCAGGGCCCCTTCAGTTGTCTGCTAACCCCAGAAGTTCAAGTGTTGGAAGATCCCAGGACTCAGCTCCTCCGCATGGAGATGCTGAGGGCGGGGCCAGAGCCAGGCAGTCCGACGTCCAGTGACCAGGCTACTTGCACTGGGGGCAAGGCCGGGATGGAGGTCTGGGGTTTGGGCAGGAGTTGGTCCAGTGGCCGTCTTTCCCTCATTTGAAGCAGGCACCCAGTGGTGTTCGTTGCCCACCTTTAGGGGGATGGCGTAAAGCCGGATTACCTGCTGGCATTAGAGCACCTACCAAGGCTTGGGTTTGGAGACTAACCTTCTGTTGAAGGCATTCCCCGGAGGCGGTTCCAAAGCATGAGGTTTCTGTGTGGAATCTTAGTTCCTTGGCCAGTTGGTAATTCCAATTATGGTCCTTACTGGGAATGCATGTTTCCCCAGGGGAACAGTATAGTCCATGACATGGTCTCGGTCAGCCTGTTGTCTGCTAGCGTCAGTAACTTGGGTAGCTCATCAGGGGTTAGGGTGCATGCTAGGATGATTTGAACGTCGTGCCAGGTTAAGTCATAAGTCTGAGTTAAATAGTGGAATTCTTTAATGTAACAGGAGGAGTCGGCGGAAAAGGACCCAAGTCGTGCTGCGATCTGGGAAAGATCTTGGAGAGAGAAGGGTACATAGATTCGGAGGAGACCCTTGGCACCTGCCATCTCTTGAAGGGGAAAAAGGGTGACTGGTGGGAGCGTGTGTGAGAGGAGATAGGCGAGGAGACTGGGGAAGGGGCAGGGGTCTGAGGGGTAGGCTGAGAGTTCAGTTAAGGGACAGGAGCGGAGGGTGGTGGGTGCTAGGGTGGTGGAGGAGGAGTACTGAGGAGCTTGGTCAGGTTTACAGCACTTCAGGGCCCAATTAGAGTGACCTGTGGCTCTGCGGGGCTTAGGCTGGAAATTGGAGGAAGAGATGGGGCCTCAGGACCCCAAACAAATGGGGGAGCCACACTCCTCTTCCTGATTTCGGCACCAAGAATTTTAGGAAGTTTGTAGGGATTGTGTACATGAAACAAAGAGGGGGTCCGAATTAGGGGAGATTTGAAATAGGCTTTATTGGGAGCTTGCAGACAGGTTCAACAGCTTGTGGGGAAGCAAGCTGATGAAACTGCGCCCAACCAAGGTAGAGGGGAATTTTTTTATACCCCCCTCCGTCCTCCCAAGAAAGGGTCAGGCTATTCTCTGTGGGCAATGGCATGACGGTTGAGTCTTTCCCTTTGTGGCCTTGGGCAGCAGCAAAAATTCAGGGTCTGGGTAGTAAGCGTTCGTGGAAAGCGGCTGGTTTCGGGGACACAAGTTGCAACAGGGAAGAGGCGCTGGCCATTGCCTGACTCTGACACGATGGGTAGGGACTGACTTGATGAAACCTAACAACGACGACAACAACAACAACAACTGCCAGAACCTAAATTTAGTGTCTGGATCTTCACCTTTCTATGATTACAAGCTTTTTGTTCTTTATACTTCTAAAGAAGAGTATAGTTTCTAGAGCTAGACTATGAATAATAGACTAATAATATGACTAATAATAATAGTGCCTACTTCCTAGATTAGGATCATTTCGATGATTAAAATGACATCATTGCTTATGGGGTCTTTTGCCCACTTTCTGGCATGCAATGAAGGATAATTATCAGTTTCTCTGTTTGTCAGGAGAAAGGCAGAACTTTCTACTCAAGAAAAGTCACAGTCTTAGATATCCACAGTGGCAGTTCTACCCCGTTCTACTGAGTTGCCATGTGTCACCAGTGGGCCCTGCTTAGAAGGAGGTCTGTGTGTTTCACTCTTGGTGCTTAATATGCTAGCATCATTCAATGGTAACTTCACTGAATGTGGAGAAACTAAACTACTTTAAAGCAACTTTACTTACACGATGACCAAGTATAATTATGAAAAGAAATAGAAATAGTATTTTATAATCATAGGGACATAGAAGAGTGAATAATATTTAGATTAAGATTATCTGGGCTCAACTCTCAGAATGATTTTTCATTTGTCTGTAAGCAAAGTCCTCAGGAAGTTATTGCTTTCATCTACATTAGGAGATGGACTAGAATATTACTAATGTTTATTGAGGCTTTTTAAAATTCTGAGACTGATATCACATTTTCATTTATTTCTCATTTGCAGTAATGAACTAAAATGCTCAAAATATTCACCTCTTTAGATGACTCACTATTTTAGGGGTGCAATAGAAAACACTGAGATGCTTTCACCAAGAACACATGACTCCTAAACGTGCCAGGCAGGATGAAGCCTTGTGCTGCAGGGATAAAGCACTCAGATACTAAATAAAGGGTGGTGACTCCAACCCCAAAGTTGTTCCATGAAAGAAAGACATACCTATTCTGCTTGTGTAAATATGACCGATTGCATCACTAAGACATCGAATCAACTGGAAGGTCTTGGGTGATGCTGGAGCGGCAGGCAATCTTGAAAAGGGAGGAATGAAATGTAACAAAATGGGTTGCATCTACTTTTGAAAAAGAATACACATGTGTTAGGCCAGGTTGACTAGGGAGACAACCTAGTGAAATGGAGATATGTGTAAGAAAAAGCTTTATATCAAGAATTATATATTGAGGAAATACACAAACCCAGTCTAAATCAAGTCCCTAATTCTGATACGTGCTCATAAGTCTCTCTTTGGAGTTATGCAGCCACAAGCAATGATGCAGAATCAGGGAGCTCTTAGGTGGGTGCGTGCAAAGTCATGTGGAACCAGTGGATGTGGGTCATCAAGCGACCAGGGTCAGAGAGTCAAAAGGTGCGGACAGAAAGAGTGGGAAGGTCCCCAGAATCCACCTTATGAATAGACCAGGCCCACAAGGAGACACGATCAGGATGTGGCCAGATTGATAGGTTGAATACCATCTGAATACTTTTATGTATCTTCAAGTGGAGAGAAAATTATATAACAACCACACCCTGTTTAGTTTATCAAATCAGTAGTTTTCCATTGTGTTGATAGTTTTTTGCTCTAAGAAAATAGATAAACCTTGATGCCTGATTATGTGTTTTGATGAATTAAAAATAGAAACCTTGAGTACAATTTTAACTATAGAAATTTAAGAAAGGTACTCTGATGGGCTGAAAAGTGTCTAAAATGGGCCCCAAAATAACAATTGTGGGAATGGCACAGACTCATGCAGTGTTTTTGTTTTATTGTATCTAAGGTCACCATGAGTCAGAACTGACTGACGTGTTGGCACCTAGCACTACTGTAGAGAAAGTGAAGGAATAGAGATTAGTCATTGCCTTCATTATTAGACATTCTTTCATTATTTTTTTAAATCTCTAATCTTTTAATTAGATGATTCCAAATCCTCAAGAGAAGAGATCATTTGTTGGGCACATTTTTTAAAAGGTAGAATATGCAGAATATATAATTTTCCTATCTAGTGAATTAACTTTTTGAGTCTAGTGCAAACCTAGTACAGTGCCATTAGTGCTCTATAAAATATGCCTATATTAGCACATATTTTTTAAAGTCAGGAAAAATTTTAAGAAAGGATGTGGTTAAGTAGGAATCATAAAAGCTTCTTTAGAATAAAAATAAAACTATCTCATGATGATAATAAAGTGTATTGTCTTGTTCAGATGTGTTTAGAAGTGATTATGACTCATGTTTATTGTTCTTGATTTCTTTCATATCTATAAGAATTCTTCAAATATATGTGAGATTAATTTGTGACCTTCCTTTATCCTAACTTGAAGCAGCTATTCAAATGTTTTATTTTTCCCTAAAGCAAGTCTCAGAATCAGAAGACAACAATGAGACTGAGTAGAAATCTTAGATGCTGATATTAAATGGAGAAGTAAAAACAAACAAACTCACTGACATAAAGTTGATTCTGATTCATGGTAATGCTACAGGGTAAGGCAGAGGTGAACTTGTAGGTTTCTCAGTTATAAATCTTACATCAGTTACAGAATCTGTCCATTTGAGTGAAGGAGTATAGCCTGTAAATCAGATCACAGACAATGAATGATACTTCCGTGTGGGCATGGCCTTCTCCTTGGGATTCTGGTAACTCCTGTTACTATCTGGGGACAAGATACACTTCTCTGCCTGGTATTCCTGTTGCAAAGCTACATGGAGACACACTGATAGAACCAGAGCCCTGGAACTGGAGGATCCACATGGAGACCCACACCAGTGCTGAGATGATCCCACTGCCACTGGATCCACAAGACTTTCCACCCACTGCCTGTGATCTTCCTGCATTCAGTTTCATTGTTTGTGTTGCATGAGTCTGAAGAGGAATACATAGACTGGTATCAAATATATGGGTTAATATTGGACTTATGGATTTGATCTATACAGGTCTGGGATATTTTCTTAATATTCAATTACTCTTTATATAAATGTGCTTCTTATATACATATTAGTGTCTATAGATTTATTTTTCTAGTCAACCCAGACTAACACAACCTTTACAGGAGAGAAAACCCTCCTCTTACTTTTTTGCATTCTCTGGTGGGTCTAAATTGCTCCTCTTGCTTGCAGCAAACCACTATGCCTCTAGCATTCCTCATCTTTTCCTGAACAAAGGGAAATTTCTTGCACAGATAGCATTATATCTTTAATATAAAATATGAAACTGGCATTTCTTGTTCCCACAAAGCTTTGCAATCATTGGCCCCTGAGATTACAATAATTAAAGTGAACAATGTGCTAGAATTTAAATATTCTACTGCTTAGACTGACTGATGCTAGTCTTTGTTTCTCATGTGATATATAATTTAGCATTGAAAAACCACCTTATTGAGGAAATTGAATTTGTGGTGTTTTCTCATGAAACAGGATCCACTACAAAGGTGGATGAGTCTAGATCACAAAATTATAAAAGGTTTCCTTAAAGTTCTTCATCTTTCATGTATTACACATGCAAATAGGAAAAGTTTCTTAAGCTTTGGGGATATTCTTTTCAATGCTGTTGTGTTTAGCTGTCTTTAAAGGAGTTCTCACTCATAGTGCACCATCACATCCTACTCTTTATTACAGTTGTAGCCCTTTGCTGCAGCCACTATGCCACTTCTAAGGAGCACCCTGGCTATATTTCTTCCTAGACAGATCTGTTTGGTTTTTGGACAGTCGACGTGAATTAGGCAAATCTTAGCCCACAAAGTAAAATCTTTAAAGAGATTTAATGTAGCAGATTTACCCAGTGCAATGAATCATTTGATCTTTCAACTGCTGTTTCCATTGACATTATTTGTAGACTCAAGCAAGACTAAATCCTTGACATCTTCAAACATTTCCCTCTTTATCATGATGTTTCCTATTGATGTGGTTTTCTTTCTTTACATTAAGTTATAATCCACACTGAAGGCTGTAACCCTTAATGTTCAGCAGAAAGTAACTCAGGGGCTCCTCACTTTCAGAAAGCAAGATCGTGTCATCTGGACATGGTTGTTAATAAACCTTCCTGCATTCCTGATGCCACGTCCTTCTTTATATAAAATTGAGCTAACCTGATGATTTGCTCAGCATAGAGATAGGATAAATAGAGTCAGAAGACATAATCCTGATCTACACCTTTCCTGATTTAAACTATACATGTTCCCGTTTTCTGTCCAAAATGCAGCTGCTTAATACACTTGCAGGTCCCACATGAGAACAATGGACTGAGCCCCGGTGGCGTAGTGGTTGTGCGCGGGACTGCAGCCCACTGGGATGGAGCCTCCAGCAGAGGCTCCACAGGAGCAAAGGCTGGGTCTCCTACTCCCACCACCAGAGGGCAGTGATGCCTAAACAAACAAACAGAACCATAAAGTGCTCTAGAATTCAAATTCTTCGCAGGGCTCTCCATCACTTGTTAATCAATACAGTCTGATACTTTTGGAAAAGTAAACATCTTTCTGGTATTCTCTGCTTTCATCCACAATCCATTTGATTTCAATAATGATAACTACATCATGTCTGAAGTTCTGGCAGCTTCCTGCCAACTTACTCCTCAACTGCTTTTGAATGATCTTCAACAAAATTTTACTTGCATGTAATATCAATGATATTTTTCCATAATGTATGTGTGTTTTTTTTTGGGGGGGGGTCAACTTTCTCTGCAGGAGATAAAAATGTGGATCTCTTCTAGTCCATCGACCAGACCCTTGGCATACTGGGGTGAGTACTTCCAGTGCCTTGATGGCTTCTTGAAGCATTTCCATTTATAATATATTCTGTCAATTCTTGGGGCCTTGGTTTTGACTAATGCTTTAGTGCATATTGGACCTCTTTCTTCAGTACCATCAGCTCTTGATCATATGCGAAATTTTGAAATGATTGAATGTCTACTATTTCTTTGGGGTACAGGGATTCTGTGTGTAACATCTGTCTTCTTTGGATGCCTCCTGCATTGTTTAATATTTTGCCCATAAAATTTTTAATATTGACATTTGAGTCTTGAATTTTTCTTCAGTATTTTCAGCTTAAGATATGCTTAATATGGTCTTCTTTTTTGTTTTCTAACTCTAGATCTTTGTGAATTTTATGATAATACTTTTTCCTCTCAAGCTGCTTTTAAAAGTTTTATCTTCAGCTCCTCTAATCCATCATTTCTTTAATTCACCTTGGGTGCTGTGTTATTGAGAGGAAGTTTTAGAGTCCCTTCTGAAATTTATTTTGATCCTTTTCTTCTCTCTGTCTTCTTTTTTTTAAAATTTTCTTAGGGGCATCACTGTCCTCTGATGGTCGTGGGAGCTACTCAGCCTTGCTCCTGAGAGCTGCTGTTGGATTTGAACTGCCAAGCCCGTGGGCGGCAGTCCCCTTTCTGTCTTCTTAATGGACTTTTGATTTCTTCACATATAATGTTCTTGATGCCATCAACAGATAATTAGGTATTCTGTCAGTAGAGTTCAAAAAGTCAAATCTGTTCTTGAGCATTCCCAAAATTCATTGTCAATCCTCACCTGCCTTTCCTGCTGATATTAAATTTCCCCATGGTCTCTTCACACAAGTGCAGTCAATTCTTTTTCCATGTATTCCACCTGAAGAAGACCATGGGTATAGTCATGGTTTATGTTGTTGAGAAAAGATACTGTCAATTAAAAAGTCCTTGGTTTTGTAAAATTTATTATAAAAGTTCCACCTTAATTTCTATCACTAAGGCCTTATTTTCCAAATTCTCTACCTTCCTCTTTGGTTCCTAGTTTTGCATTCCAATGGCCAATAATCAACCAAGGCATTTTGGTGGCATGTTTGTTCAATTTCAGACTTAAGATTTGGTAGAACTTCAAATTCTTCATCATTTGCTTTCTTAAGGGGTTTGTATGTAAAATTGGAAAATAGTTGTACCACTGGATTTTCTCACATGTATATGGATATTATCCTGTAACAGTTTTGTACTTCAAGATTGATTTATGTATCTTCTTTATGGCAATGCAATTGGTATCTTTTTCTTGAATTTGTCATTCCTCCCTGAGGAAATCATATAATTGTCAGATTCAAAATTGACAATACCAAGCCATTTCAGCTCACTCATACTTAGGATATGGATCTTTATGTGGGCCATTTACTTTTCATGATGTCCAATGATTTATACTTTCCATATTAATATATGGCTTTAGGTTTTTATTCTCATTTTGAGTCATGTTCCATCATTTCAACTGATAAATTACAATCAGTTCTATGTACTATCCTGCTTTTTCCTGTTTCCATTCCTCCTTCTTTCTCCACTCTTAGGACTTTATCCTTGGGTAAGTGCTATGCTTTTGATCTTAAGTGGTTGATTATTCTGCCACAGTGGTGAATTCATTTCTAGACCTGGAGGGTGATTGAGGGCCACATGCTTAGGGAATGGACCAATATGCTTAAGCTACTTGATGATTTTGAATTTTCTTCCACATTTTTCCTCTCTCAACCCATGATATTCTAATATGATACAAAGTAGTTGTTTTTAGTAATTATAAAATAATACCTACTTTTCAACATTATGGCATCACTATTAAAAGTTCCATTACAGTTTCACTGTTTAAATCTTTTTGAACAGTGTCCTTCGCTGTAATATTATTACCATGCCTCAATTTTCTCAGTTTTAGTTTAGGGAAGAGTATTTATAACTCACATCATTTTTTGAGAAGTAAATGCGCTAATGCTTGCAAAGATCTTAAATTCCACCTGGCACACATTACCAATCAGGGCTAATATATGTTGAACTTCCAGCACAGTTGTTGACACATGACAGACACTCAGTCAAAGGAAACTGTTTTTTGATTAGATCAGGTATGAGTGTTTCTAGAAACAAAAGAAAAATATATTTATTTGTGGCAGGGAATAATGAGGCAAATGAGCTATGAAGGTCTGCTTTTGCCTAAGCGAGCATATGTTTAGTGTTAAAGAGTAGACTGAGTGGGAAGTCATCCATCAAGCTGGAAGAATGAAGAAAATGAACTGTCTTTGCAGTACAAATGTGAACAATTCTAATAAATTCAGTGAAATTTTGGCTGAGGACATATCTCAATGATAGTTGAGCATTTCCCAAATGCCATCTATAAGTTAGCTGCACAATGCCTGGCATAAATTTTCATTTTGTGGTTGCTCTTCATGTTTGTGGAGTCTATTAAATTCTGTCTGTTCATTCCTAAAGTGGTATGCACTGCTAATAAAGAGGTAAAATAAAAATCTTCTTACTTAACATTGCTGCAGAAAGCAAAGGGAGGTTTTGTTTGTTTGTTTGAAATGAACTTGTATGTCACTAAAGATTACAAATCAACTTCATTTTTACTGTCCTTCCTTTTTAAGCCACTCAGACCAATGTTTACATCAGAGGGGTAAGGAATAAGGAAAGATTTTATCCTTCCATTAAGCAATTGTCATTGTATTTATTTATTTAATGTTAAACCATCCAATTTTGGGGGACAAACTCCCTCCCCAATCTCTCCTCTTTCCCTGCTTCTACCATCATCCCTGGCCTACCTACGTGGTTGTCAAAGTCTTGTCTTTAGGTATATAAACTACATTTCTTATTTGTCTTGTACTTTAATTCATATTGAATTTTAAGACATATTGTTTAAGGAATTAATGGAAATCTCAAAGTTAAGTTATGAGGCTAATAACAATGATGCCTCATCAGGGCATAGAATTTGATTTTCCAAAGTACATTCTCACATGAGTTGGGAGTAACTATTTTGGATATGCACAACGAAATAGAACACAAGCATAAATGCAAACTTACTGCCATACACAATGCACCCTTGTGTTAAGAACATCCTTATTCAACTTACAGACAGCTCCTATTTGTCCTCAATGTTCTGCCAGACTGCCCTCATTTTTGAAAGCATTGAACCAACTCCTACTGGCAATATGTTCATCACAGTCACCTTCACTTAGGCACATGCTTTTAAATCATTGAAAAGGCATCCAGCCTATTCTTTCATTAACACTACCCCCCCCCCCAAAAAAAAAAACCAACCCACTACTAATGAAATTATTCTAACTTACAGTGATCTGTGGTGTTTTAGAGGGCATGAAAACTTATAGGCGCAATCTCCTTTTGATTCTGATGAGTGGGTGGTGGGTCTTAACTGCCGACTTTTCAGAGAGCAGTCTAAGGCTCAGAGAAAAGCATGACTAGAGTTCATCTTTCACAGAACATACTTGCATCAAGTAAATTATGACTCATTATAACCCAAACAAAGGATAAAATGACCTCTTTGGACTTCTGAGACTTAAATCTTTAAGAGGAGAGCCTCATCTTTATCCCCATGGAGTGGCTGACAAGTCTAAAGTGCTGACTTTGAAGACTAGCCCACTTGGAAACCAAGCCTTCTCCTTTCACTAACGCAAGACTAAATGTCTGTACAGAAAAGGAAGAGTGATACCATACCTCAATCTGATGCACCAAACCTTGAAGGCAACACACTGACATGAAGGAACTAACTAGCAGAGGGGTCTCTGAGACCACCTCCAGTCCTAGCTATGTGTCCCCCCACCCCAGACAAATGCATTACAAAGGACAGCACTGAAGATATATCCCAAGGAAAGGGGCAGGCTTGTTCAGATCATAATGGAGCAAAGCAAGAGGGAAGAAGAGAGAGAGAAACAGTGGAGCACATCCTGGTCCACCAAGTCCAAATGATGATACTCCTAATTGAAGCAGCCAATGCACAAAGAGGACCAGAGGACCAGCCCCTGAATGAAAAATGACATCGCCTTACTGACCCATAATGCTATGGGGGGACAGCACTATATGGAAATTGTGCCTGGTCTGACACCCAACATCCCACTGAGGCAAAATACAAAGGGGGAGGAGCAGAACATCAAGAGGTGCAAAACAGTGAAATCTGTAATGATCCTAAAAATAGATTTTGGGATCAAAGCTTGACATCTCATCAGACTCAATTAGAAAATCTTCATTAGGGTCAACAGACAGATTTGGAACTATTTATAGGATTCAACCACCACATGACTATCTCTATAAGACAGACAGGATAAACAATCCAGAGGAGAAAACAATGGTACCAATGGGAGTAGAATACATGGGAGACAGGAACATGGGGGAAAGGAAGGAGGTGGACAACAATCCTCGGGACAAGGGATCTAAAAGAAATGATGAGGAGAGCATAGAATGACTGGTAGGGTTTGATCAAGTGCATATTCCCAGAGGTATTACTGAGTGTCTAATGAAGGTCAGACATGACAATAGAACTGGAGGAAAGTAAAAGAAAATAAAGAACTGGGAGGCAAAAGGCATTTATAGAGGTATAAATCCAGGCACATAAGTAAGTAAATATATTTATATATAAGGATAGGGATGTAGATAGGTCTATGTACATATATTTATAGGTTAAATATTAAAGTAGCAGATGGGCCTTGAGCTTCTACTCAAGTACTCCCTCAACCCAAGAATTTTTTGTTCTAATAACCTGACATTCTGTGATGCTCACCTTCCCAACATAATCGCTGAAGGTGAAGGGGTGAATAAGCAAACATGGTGAAGAAAGTTGATGATGCCCATTTATTAAAATATGTAGCATCTGAGGTTGAATATAAACAAGCAACCATCTAGCTGAGGAAAAATAAAGTCCACATGGAAGAAACACATCACCAGGATGTGTAATCATGAGGAGTCAATAGAACCAGGTATTAGGCATCAGAAGGCCCAAAACAACAATCATATCAATGAGAACAAGGGGGACTGAAGTGGAGACCATCTGTAGATAACTGGACATCCCCTTATGGAAGGGTCACAAGGAACGAAAAGTCAGCCAGAGTGCTGTATAGCATGGAGTGAACACACAGCATTCCTGAATTCTTAAATATTTCTTCCCGCCTACTGTTATGACCCCATTTCTCCCTTACAAATCTGGTTAGACCAGAGCATGTACCCTGGTACAGATAAGAGCTCTTGACATATGGAATTCAAGACAGATACACCTAATGGGAGTAGCAATGCCGTAGGAGGAAGGTTGGGGGAGAAAGGAAGAACCAATGTCAATGATCAAAGTATAACCCCCCACCCTTAGGTTGACAAACAGGAACATGGGTGAAGGGAGACAGCAGATGAAGAAAGACATGAAAATAATAATAATATATAATTTATCAAGAATTAATAAGAGTGGTAGCAGAGGGAGGGGAAAAAAGAGGAGCTGAAATCATGGGCTCAAGTAGAAGGAAAGTATTTTTAAAAGGATGATGGCAACATATACAAATGTGTTTGATACAATGGTTGTATGGATAGTTATAAGATACATAAGAGAGCCTAATAAAATAATTTTTTATAAAAAAGAGAGAGAAGCATATGCACTGTTTCAATTGGCAGACAAATTTGACAAGGAGATACACTTAGGAGTGGATCTCATTCATAATCTAATAATAATATCTGTATTATACATAATCATAAATTCAACAACAAACTGATGATTCTCTAGTAGACATACTTGAGAAATCTGTACTCTAGTAAAACTATACTCAGTGTTTTGGAGCTCTCATTACTTTGTAAGCTGGTTTTTCTTGCTATCAAGTTTACAGTACACCCTCCAAAAAACTCTAAACATTGCCACCGTATCAATTCTGAATCATAGTAACCCTGTGATTTCCAACTGCTGATCTTGCAGATAGGTGATCAACATGTAGTCACTTTGCCCCCAAGGGTCCTTAGATTGTTCCGATAGGGGCCTTTAATTCTCATTTCTGTAACATAACTTCTTACTCTACTTCTTAAGGTATCACCAGGTGATCTAAACAGTAAGCTAATGATAAAGCTGGAGGTCATATTTTATCCATAGATACCTGGAAAAAAAATTAGGGCATCTGCTACCAAAAATCCCAGTCATGGACTTTTTGGATCAGTTATATTCCCTCTTTTTTTTTTCTTTTTCCACATCACTGCCCTGGTGGGAGTAGGAAGCCCAGTCTTGCTCCTGGAGAGCTGCTGCTGGATTTGAACTGTCAACCCTGTGTGCTACCGCCCTGTACACAACCACTGCACCACCAAGGCTTAGCTGGACTAACACTTGGAGTTGCTATGAGTTAGAATCAGCTCTTTAGTTGCTGCTTTCCTTTTTTGATTTTGACTGTGTAAGACCTAAGTAAATAAGCCTTCATATTCCTGGCCATCAATCCTAACATTAACAGTTTCATGAACTATGTGAGCCTTCTTTTTTCTATATCAAATTTATCTCAAAATGTTTTCAGCTACTATAACTTCTTTCCCTAACCTCTGGAGAATTTTAGATTTTGTACCTTCTTGGGAGAAATGTATTTTTAACTAATTAATTCAGCTAACATTGGTGAATAGACAATAATAATAGAATTTTTCTGTGCCGTTATGTGTAGTTACAAACAAGAATAAGAAGTACCCTAATTTAGATAATTTCATATCATGGCTGAGAAGAAGTGCGGTATGCCAAAAATTAATTTTTATTCATCAATAAATACCTAAACAACTATCACAGATTATGGAGCTGAGTTGGGATGCTCAAAGAAATTTCAAATAAGGTGAACAAAGGTAGATGGTAAGACCTGAATTTAGCACATGGGCAGGCAAAGGTTCGTACAGTTCATAATGAGGATTCGGATTTTATCAAACATCATATTATCTATTAGAAACATAGAAATATAAGATATAATATAAGGTTTTAATAGCACACCATACATGTAGAGGATCAGGAAAGGAGGAAGACCTTTGTTGAAATAGATTGACTTGGGGCTGCAACAATGGGATCAAACAAAATAATTGCGGGGTGTAGAAGTGAGCAGAGTTTAATTCTGTTGTACATGTAGTTGCCGTATGAGCTGTCTTGATGATACCTGACAAGAGTGAATATTAGAAACCAGACAAATATTATTCAGTGAGCCAAGTGAGAGCAAAATCCAGCTAGTTTATAATATAAACTAGCATGGCATTTAGAAACAGAACAATCTAAAATAAGACATGCATACTGCCAGAAGTTGATGATCAATACTCCTATCCTGGAATTATGGTTATGAGAGGAATCAGATATTTCTGAACATGATTATTTAAATAATTTGGTAGACATTGGTGCCTGTGTAAGTCTGGGTAGACTAGAGAAAGAAATTCATAGACTTTCATATAAACATAAGGGAAAGCTTTATATATAAGAGGAATGGAACATTGAGAAAGCATCAAACCCAGTCCAGTTCAAAATTATAAGTCTGATATTAGTCCATATGTCTGATACCAGTCTATAAAGTCTCCTTCTGACTCAAGAAGTGGATGCAGAACCCCAGTGCTGGCAGGGATCCCTGTAGCAGTCATGTGCTTATGTTAATTTTATTATTGAAATGTAGGGGTGAAGTCTAGCCTGTTAATCTGGAGATAGCCATTGAGTAGCCAATGAGGCCTCCGTGTGGGCATGGCTTTCTCCTGAGACTTCTGGGAAATTTCACAATATTTTCCCCCTGAAGATGAGAAGTATCTTCCCCAGTTTTTGGGAGTTAGTCTCAGAGATGATGAATCACAGACAAGTCAAGATGGCAGTGTCTGAGGAGCTGGGGAAGAAGCCACACTACTCTGCCCCAATCTCGCCAGATCTCTGAAGCTGGAGAGGCCACGTGGGGACCCCTGCCAGTGATGAGTTGCTTCTTCCACCACGTGATGCTATTGATGGACCCTGAATCCTGGAAGCGAGGATCCATGGGGACACCCCTGCCAGCGCTGGAATTCTGCAGCCACTGACCTGTGACCCCGTAAGTCGGAAGGAGACATTATAGACTTGTATCAGGCATATGGGCTAATATCGGACTTATGACTTTGAACTGGACTGGGTTGGGATGATTTCTCAGTGTTCCATCCCTTTTGTATATAAACCATTCCCTTATATCCATAAGTGTGTGTGTGTGTGTGTATAAATTTGTTCCTCTGGTCTACCTGGACTACACAGTCCCCTCATGGCTCCTCTTTCCAGGGCTCAGGGTCCATCATCAGTATCCTTTGGTGATAGAAACATCTCAACACTGGCAGGGGTCTCTCTGTGGCTTTTCCAGCTTCAAAGGTCTGGTTCCATCAGGGTAAGGCCATGTAGCTTCTCCTCCAGCTCTTCTCATTCCTCAGATGCTGCCATCTTGTCAGTAGTTTGTCTCTCAGAGACTCAGTTCAATATCCCTACTCCAATTGGTAAATACTGCGAAATTTCTCAGAAATCTCAGGAGAAAGCCATGTCCACACAGAGGTCTCATTGGCTACTCATTGGCTATCTCCAGATTGACAAGCTAGACTTCATGCATAGACACCCATTCATGAGGTTGACAGGAGTACATGACCGTCACAGTGCCATTACCTGAAATATGGGTGAGGGAGAATGTGACCACCATGCTTTGGGAGGCACAGCACTTCGTATACTACCCTGCACAAAAGTAGTTATCTTTACATGTTCTGTGAGTTAGTAGGCCCTTGCTCTGTCTCCTGGTTCTGCTGTTGCTTCTCTGGTGATATAGTTGTCTTCTAGATTCAAGAGGCTCACTGCACAGAGATTTGGTCTGAGGATGCCCTCCACTTCCAGCTCTTTGGAACTATCTCTTCCTGCTACCAGAGGAGGACTCATTTTATACATAGAAAATCCAGCTTGAAATTGCATAGGGTGAATCTTATCAGTAATTTACCTCACCTTCTTGCTAGACACATGTAGGACAAAAAAAGTTAGAGACTGTGGCTAGAAAAGGGACTCCTTAAACATAAATAAAAAAAACTACAAGATCAAACTGGACCTCTTGAAAAATGAGAAGTATGCCATCTAGAAGAATCTTTCTTGATTTTTAAGGCACAAAGAGGTGGAGATCAAGGTCTGCTGATAGTTGTACCACTTTTTAATTAGTTTGCTTAGTCAGTTGCTGAGTCATCTGCTGCTCTTTCTAGTGTGGCAGTCTCAGGTTGTAGATGTTAAGTCTCAGACAGATGTAAAAAAAGTCATTGCATTCAATGGAAAGCTGTGCTGTCTTTTAGAGCACATTCCCTAGCTATCAGATTAAAATCTGCTTCAATGTTTTTGAGCTAGTCAGCTGCAACTCTTTGTAAATAGTAGATAACTGACATATATACATTCTTTCTAGCTAATGATAATTGACTCCCTCCCCACTGTGTAAAATCCATTTTCTTTCCATTTGCAATTCATCTCAACATTCTTTTATTCCATATAAATGTGTACTGCTTTGACATTGTGAATTGATCATTATGTTGGTCTGACTTTTCATATTTATGTATGAGCTATGATTTTGCCTTTGGTCAAGCAACACTCTTTCCTGGAGACTGCTTTTGTGGTCAAATGACCTTTATGACATTTCATGGGAATAGTCATCAACACGTATCTCCTAAATCCTTTATTATATTATGAATATTTGACTTGGACTATCGCAAAGTGATAACTTTCCTCAAAAATTCAGGGCTGTCTTTTGAAACAACTAAAATCATGCTTGCCATACAATTTAGATACAAACATCAAATAATTTAAATAATAACTCAGTGTCAAGAACATTGCATCTTCTAGGTAAAAGGGGACATTTCTTAGCTGTTTTAATCACTGATCTTTCAACTAGCAAAAATCTTTAACTAAAATTTCAGACACCAGCACACAGTGGAATTATTTTGTCAACATGAAAGATACCAATGAATGTTTCAAAGCAAATGCACAGATTGCTTCTGTTCTCAGAAGCGAATACTTTAGTGACTAAGGTGCCAAACTATTGTAACTCTCTAAGAAAAAATAAGTGAAGTTATATGGTAGAACTGTCTTTTAAAACTGATGAGATCTTGACTCATAAAGGGAAAAGTATTTGTTTTTCTTTCTTTTGCTTTTGCCATACTTCCACTGACAAAAAGAAACATTACATTTTGGGCAAAAATGTAGTTTAATATTTAGGAAATAATGATTCATAATTCAAAAATATTGCAGCATATTGTTTATAAGCCTGCATGCCAGTGAGCATTTTTATAATATAATATAGTATAATTAATTGTAGAACCTCCATTGCTGTTTAAGTTATTAATATTTCATAGTTTAAATCATCAGCATCAGTAAGAAACAGTTAATGGTATCTAAACAAATGTACTGCTTATTTTATAACGTTTTCTTGATTTTATGCCAACCTAGTCATCGTTTTACAAATATTTTAGTGTCTTGCACACCAATTTTGGAGTGTGACTATTTTAGAGTAATTATAAGTAAAAGCAGAATTTTGATTGCAAAATGAGAATCTAAAAAAATTGATAAGCTTAATAATAATATGCATAATATAAGCATCATGTCTTGAGAACCATTTGTATAAGTAGACTTGTCATGAATTAGAATTTTGTTCCAAAATTATGAAAATGCAAGCTCATCTATTACACAGAACATATTTGTTTTAAAATGTTTATTTGCAAAGTCTCTTTGTTCTTGAATTGGTTTACATTTTTAATATATTCATGAAAATATTTAACAAAATAGTTCATTTTTCATTGAGAGGGTATAGCCTCGTCTTGGAGCAGTTTGGGAACTATGCAATTCATCTATGTTTCTTCACCTAAAGAAAGTATTTTAGGTTCTGGAAATTTGAGGCTGACTCCCCTCCCAGTTTTTATACATCCCTTTAATTAAAGCAGCAAGAAAACCATAGGGAGAGCCTTACTTTCATCATATCTATGTTGTAAGGTGTTCTTGAGATACTTTTGGGTTTCACAGCAAAATTCACATTGCTCTGATGATTGAAGACTTGCAATATGGAGATAGCGTGGCCTTACGAGAGCAATTTGGATTGTTTGATAAAGTACGATTCAAGGCCCAAGAAAATGTGTTTACACTACATCTCTAAAATTTCTCAAAAACTCACAGAGATGAATATATATATATATATATATATATATACACACATACATACAGTCTTCTTATTGGGAAGCAAGGGGGAAATTGTCACAGTGTTTGTGAGAAATGTTTAGGAAGAAAGCAAGCATTTAAATCAAAGACAGATTTTTCAAAGTTTTTTGATCAACAATGGTCAATTTTATTTTGGCATTCTTATAGCCCAAGGTCACCTATTCCATACACATATGAGTGTACACATATTTGGCATTCAATGGCTAGCCTAAAATGAAAACAAATATTACATGATCTCTTACCTTTCAGCAATATATAAGATCTTATAAAAAAAAGTGTACTCAGAATCCTTGCAGGCAGGCTGGCCAACCCAGCCATGCCAGGCACTGTCCTAGTCTCTCTGGGCTTCTCCTGCCTGCTGCCAATGTCACTCACCCACCACACTCTGAGCAGCTCTCTCTTCTCTATGACAAGGAGGTTGTCCCCCAGAAGTCCCAGTGGAGGTCTCCTATGTTTCCATGACCAGAGCTGAGCAAGGAATCGTCCTCTCAACCAATCCCTGACCTAGATCTTAGGTCACCTTTCTGTGTTTCTCCTGCTCCTGCTCTGACTGTCCCAGCACTGACTGTCAGCTTCATACTGCTTTAGAGCCACGATCTATGTGCTTGCCGGCAACCCTGCAGAGACGTCCACACACAGTGCAGTGGATTCGAACTCAGCGACCATGCACAACAGAGTAGACCTGTTCTGTTAGAAAGTCTTTGTGGGAATGGACTGCTGTATCTTTCTCCCTCTGAGTGACTGATAGATTCAAGCCATGGACCTTTGGGTTAGCAGCCGGGTCAGGACTCCTTTAAGAATCCCACCCCAGAGGCTGACTGAGCCAGCATTTTGGAACACACGGTGCTACCCTGTGTATGTACAAGGGATGGTCTTCTAATCCCAGAGGTTAGTCATTGGCTGATAGTAGCAGATACATGAGTCTACCAGCTCATGCCCAATGTCTTAGGGATCAGCCTTGTCCATTTCAAAGAGGAAGTCTGGCCACCCCTCTTGCTCAGACCCATAGCCACCCCAGCTGCCCAGTTTATATTTCTTCAGGAATTCCACGAGAGGTCTATCTAGATCGACAGGCCAGAACAAGTACAGGAGCCCTGCCTTGAGAACGGGGTCCCACGTAGGATGCCAGTTGAGGACAGGCGGAAGGAAACCCTGTCAGGGAAAGTGACACTTCCTCTTCCCACCAGCCACACAGAGGCCGCAGTAACCCTATGCTCTAGGCTCATCCAAGAAAGTGTTCTGAATCACTCTTCATATGTCCCCCTCCTGACTGTCAGTCTATAATTCTCTGGTGGCTTGCGGGTCACTGTGGTGATGACCCCTGTGCCACCTGTATTTTAGACACCAGGAGGTTTACCCATGGTGGACAGGTTTCAGCAGAACTCCCAGACTAAGGCATACTACAAAGAAGAATCTGGAGATCCAACTCACAAAAAGTCATCCAATGAAAACCTCGCAGGTCATAGGAGGTCTGATGGGTAGGCTTGTTATGCCTTCATGGCCACAGAAGATAGGTAGGTCTGTTGTGACAGCATGGCCTATGAACACACAGGATCAATTGAAGGGTGGAGATAGGAAAGGCTGTGTGCTGCTTGTGACTGGTTAGCCTGAATTGCTCTACAAAGGACTATTCAGCAGCCCTCAAGACTCAAAGGACTGCCCGTCTACTAGCTGTCTCATGTAAGTGAGTTGCACCGAGCAATTTGTACTGCTTTATAGGTTCGTTAACTGTTTCTTTCTTATCTCATATATCCTTCTATCTATATAAATATATAAAGAGAATCACTAGTGTCCTGGTTTTGTTTCTCCAGAGAACCCTATCTATCACAGGAGGACACTGTCTGATAGAGTGAGTGAGGGGAGCCCTGTGTGTGGGAAAGTACTCAAACCAGGGCTGGGAAAGGTTTGCAGAGGCCTAAGAAGGACTGGGGAAACCCAAAGTTCATTTGCAGAGGCCCCACACATATGAAGTCTTTATTGAATTCCCTTGGATGTGAGAACCATTGCCCTCAGACAGGGGCACTGAGCCGTGGATGACTGCAGATCAAGTCAGGTCAACGTCTAACATCTTCCCCTTTGGTTCCCTTTTCAACCCACTTTTTAATCACCTTTAGTGCTTATTGTTTTTCTGTTTGTTTGTTTGCTTGTTTTTGCTTTTCTGCCTTTTATTTTGTTATTACATTTGGCGTTCTTTTTGTTTTGGTAACTTTTTAAGTACAAAACCCAGGATTGGTAAATTTATAGAAACTAACTAGATGAACAGTTTTGTAGTGTTATGGCAGGAGAAATTAGAAGAAATGGGGAACCAATTAATAATGACAAGAATGAAGAAAATGTTGTATAACTGAATGTGGTTATGATGGCATGGAACTTTTGAAACACAGTTGAGCCATTGGATTGTATGATACATGATCTACGGCCATACTACCCTGAATGCACCTGATCTCATCTGGATTGCAAGATAAGTGAATTATATATCAATAAAACTTAAATTATTTTTTAAAAATGTATCCAGATCAAAAATCTTCAATAGGAACAAAAAGTCATGTTTGTTCAATCCCACTTCTTTCCCATGAGAGAAAAGTTAAAGCAATACATAGTTAAAGCACTCCAAAGGGTGCCACTCTCATGATGAATACTTTATTGTACATATTCTACCATTGAAGATTGGACCTGGGAGTGAAAAGTTTATGCTTTCATTCCAATAATTTATACAAAATTTATCTTTATCTATCTTAAAAATAAACTGATTACATAGTTTAAGGATTTCAAACAGGTAAGAAGTCTTTTAATATCATCTTTCTTGTTCTTAATGCTGGTCTCAAATTTGGGTGAAGTGTGTGGATGATGAAGAGGATTGAAAGGAGAAAACTACTTTGTTACCATAGAAGTTTCAAAACCTATTGCTCCTTTGGAAGAAATGTAGCTTATAAGCCTACAATGTTGAAACTAGTAATATGGAGGAGAAATGGCACAAAGTGTCCTATAAAATAAAACCCTTGGTGCTAGCAGTTATTGAATATGTGATACTAGATATTGTTTACATCATCAGACCTTTTAAGAGAAAGACTGGATATTAATTTTCCCAATTCCCAGCACAGGAAAATGACTAATCATGTAGTTTATCATGTCTTAAAAATTTTTAAAGATATTTAGGGTATATTTTGTTTGATAATCAAAACAAAAAACCACATAATTTAATATTGTTCATAAACCTCAGTCTTTAATGAAATTAACTATATGTAGTAAATATAGAAAATAATATTCCTAAAAATTTTTATCCTAAAAATATGGAAATTATTTAGAATACTTGTTCACAATTAGAAAATTATATATGACTTATTCCCTAAGAATCTTGAAGAACTGGTTGAGTAGCAACTTGTCCAAGATTCTTTAGGACTAAACAGTGTGCATTACCTCATGAGAAAAAGACCTAAAATAAAAGCATAATTATTAAAACAAATGTGCTTTCATTTAAAATTCAACTGGATTGAGGAAATATCTTCCCTTCTTTTAATAATTTTCCAGAGGGAAACTCTAGACAATGTTGGAACAATCCAATTTATTTGAGGCAAAATTCTCTTAAAATTCTCTTAAATAATAATTTAACAGGCCAACAGCTGATTTTTAGTAGGGGGTGAGACTTGCAAATGTTGGTCATTAAGGTTCTTATAGTTGAATAACAACAGTGGGTTTTCATCCCACAGGTTTTGGTTTAAATCCATATAAGAATTATGAAGTTTATACTGTTTTTAATGAGTGTAGCTTTTGTAGTAAGTTTTGTTGGGTTTTCTTCTAAACCTTCTCCTATCTATGGAGGTTTAGGTTTAATTGTTGGAGGTGGTTTGGGTTGTGGGATTGTATTAGGTTTTGGCGGAACATTTTCGGGGTTAATAGTATTTTTAGTATATTTAGGGGGGATACTTGTAGTATTTGGTTATACTACAGCTATGGCGACTGAAGAGTACCCTGAAATTTGAGTATCTAATAAAAGTGTTTTGGGTTCATTATGTATAGGGCTTTTTATTGAAGTAATTTTAATAGTTGTGATAGTGAAGTATGGTGATTTTGCTTGAGGGAAGATTATATAGGAGCAGCTATATTATATGGGGAGGGGTGTTTTATAATGATTATAGCTGCTTGGCATTTGTTTGTTAGTATTTTTATTGTAATACAGGTAACTCGTGGGCACTAGATGAGCATGAATAGGGTGATTAATAGGGATAGTAGGAATGTAAGAAAGTAGAATTTGATTATGCCTTTCTGAGTTGATACAGTGGATGCTGCAGATATTTGTATTTGTGAGAGTAATTTTGGTAATGTCATTTCTAGTCATGCTAGGTCTAGGGAGGAGGAAGCAATTTTTAGGCTGGTGATTAGGCTGATTTTAGGGTAAAGGCGGTGGATGATTGGTGGGAAGAATCCTAATATTAGAGAAAATTTATGGGTTGTTGATGGGAATTTATGCTTTAGGTTTAAAGTTAAGGAACTTAATTCAATTGCAATTGCGAAGCCTAAGATGGTTACTATTAAGGCAGTAAGTTTAATTAGAGGTGGTATAGTTATTAGAGGGCAAGAAGTTGGAGGTAGGCTTCATGAGATTAGGAAGCCTGCTAGGATACTGCCGAGTGCTAGTCGTTTGATAGCATTAATTAGGTTATTATTATTTTCATTGATTACGATAATGGGTGGGAATCGTGGTTGGTTGAGTAGAGCAAAATAGATGATTCGGGTGCTATAAATAGCAGTTATGGATGTAGCAATAAGTGTTAGGATTAGGGCTCAGGCGTTGGTGTTGGAAAGGTTAATGCTTTCAATAATTAGGTCTTTTAAGTAAAAACCGGCGAGGAAGGGAGTACCTGTTAATGCTAAGCTTCCAACTGCACAGTGTAGAGGATGTGAATGGTATAAATTTATACCGGCTGCCTGTTTTTCGGATGTCTTGTTCATCATTTAGGCTGTGAATGATAGAGCCGGAGCATATGAATAGTATGGCTTTAAAGAATGTGTGAGTGCAAATATGAAGAAATGCTAGGTGAGGTTGATTAATACCGATAGTTACTATTATCAGTCCAAGTTGGCTAGAAGTTGAGAATGCTACAATTTTTTTTAATATCATTTTGTGTTAAAGCACAGATAGCTGTAAATAGTGTGGTTACGGCTCCTAAACATAGGATGGTTGATTGAATGAACTGGTTATTATAATATAGAGGGTAGAACCGAATAAGCAAGAATACTCCTGTTACTACTATTGTGCTGGAATGCAGTAGTGCTGAAACTGGGGTGGGTCCTTCTATTGCTGATGGCAGTCATGGGTGAAGGCCAAATTGAGGTGTTACATAAAAACTAAACTTGTCAGAATTTGTAACTTAACATTTTACATAGTTTTTGACCAGAGGAAGATAGAATTACCAGTAGCAAAATCATGAATTTTAGAATTTTGTTTGGTATTATTTTTTAATAAGTTATAGTAGAGCTCAATTTTTATATTATTTGAAGTATAAATAATGAATGCATTTTTGTCTAATTCAATTTTAACAAACTGTTAACAACACTATGAAAAATTTTTCAAAAATTGGTTTTGAACAAGCAAACTGCTTTGTTGTTGTTGAAATATTTTCACAAGGGCATATAAGCCAATGATGTCTATATGCTTACATTAAGAAAATATTTCTTTTCTATTTCTTATTACTTTGACAGAAACACATTTAGATATTCTTTTAAGTACACTGGAATGTTAAAAACAAAAATCACGAGAGTAAAAGACAGTTCAAAAGCATGTATAAAAAACTGCCATATTGGGCTGAGCCCAGGTGGCATAAGTGGTTGAGTGCGGGACTGTGGCCGGCGGGCTTGGCGGTTCAAATCCAGCGGCGGCTCTCAGGAGTAGCACCGGGTAGTACCCACGACCACCAGAGGCAGTGATGCCCACACACACAAAAAAAAACCTGCCATATTTTAATCCTTATTTTTAATTACCCAGTCATGTGCATTGCAAAAGAATAGATTATTTAAAGTAGTGGTTGCTGAATGCTCAGACTGTTGAGCCTCATAAAGCAAAGTCAAAACATCTAGAGGTAGTCGTGAATAACACCTTTTGAAGTGTCAGACATGCAATGTAACAGCAGCTGGAACTCTGTGGATTTTCATGTATGATGACTGCATCCCTTAAAATTTACTATATCCTTTAAAACTAAAGCTGTAAAATACTTTTGTACACCAAAAATAGCAGTTTGTATTTTATCACTAATAAAAAAAAAAAGACTTTCTACAAGTTTTCCTTTGAGTTTCCATTTTTCCAGGGGCAGAAACTGTGACAAATTATCCAATTCCACAAACCCAAAGCTAGTCCAACGTTCTCTATTCAATTGAAGGCACAATTCATCTATAAAGTGTTCTCATTTTGTGTTTCATGTAGAGAAAGAAACTAATATGTCATAAATGTGCTGCAGTTACTTTCCATTTCTTCTTGTTTCTGCAACAATAAAAGAAGAGAGGGAGTTAAACATTTATTTACTTGTCAAAGTGGACAAAATTCTTCAAAAAGAAAAATTATATGGTACCTCAACCACTTTAGCAATTTTAGCAATCTGAAAGAAAAACAAGGATTGATTTCTGTTTAGACACATGCACACACACACACACTCATACGCTTGTATTGTGGTATGACTATTTTTTTAACCTTTTTTCCCTTCTTTAAAATTAGGGGTTATTTTTGAATGATTTTTATAATGTTTATTGTAAAACTAAAATTTTCTAAGAGATTACTCAGTATTGGTAATTGAAAAATCTTGACTATCGTTGGAGTTTTGAGATATTAGTTATGTTCTAGTTAAGTAATTTTTAGTGAGCTGGTATTCCCTAACTTTCACAATGTCTCTACAAAGCACATAGAAATAGATAACTCACTCAATAAGTCAGAGAGATGGAAAATTATTATTTGGCGGGCATTTCAAATCTATAATATGATGTTACTGTTTAGAAGTCTCTTTTTTTATTTGGAGAAGGATGCCTTAATTTTACAGGGAGAGCAATGCATAAATAGAACGCCTCTTTTTAGTTTAGTATTTTGAATATTTATTTATTTATTCTAATGCTTTCTCCATTTAAAGTGTTCACTTCTCTGGTATGTGTGTGTGGTGGGGGGGTAGATGAATCAACAGAAACTAAATATGTGGACATGAGATAAGATATATTTCACAAAAAAAAGATATATTTCACAGTCAATAGTGATTAGATTTTTCAGAGTTATTTTTCCAATCTATTAAGCCTCCTTGGACATATGTGGGTGTTTTCTGCAGATACTTTGCATTTATATATAATCTTGGTATTCTATGGATTATACATTCTTGGTGTTATTAAAAGTCAGGCCTCATTAATCAAGTACTCCTTAGCATTCACTCCCTGTACCATCTACCACACAACTCATTTTTCTAATTAAGTCACACTTATATAACTTTTCTTTTAAAAGCAAAATACTGCATCATCTTTCTATATTTTGAGCCAAGCTGAAAGTGGAGTAGTTTCAGTCACAAGGAATAGAGCATCTCTAGCTACATCATTGTGTCAGAGGCCCCATAAACAACAGGATTGGATTCTTGTGGTCCACAGGATATTCACAGACTGATTTTCAGAAGTCGATCACAAAGGTTCTCTTCCCACTCTGTTTAGTCTGGAAAGAACCCTGGTGGCATCACGGGTTATGTGTTGGCTACTAGAGTCCAGGTCAGCAGTTTGAAACCCGTGGAGAAACATGAACATTTTTTTTATTCTCATAAGTATGTGTATAGTTTCAGAAACCTACAAGGACAGTTCTACTTTGTTCTACGGGGCCACTCTTGAGTTATAATCATAGGCCCTACATTGTGTTTTCTGTATAACAGCAACACTGAAGCCTCCACAGACTGACAAGTAATGATGGCGTTGAGATGTTTTGCTTGGAAATCTAATAAATGCCTTTCAAATGGATGATTAGAAATCTGCCTCTAGAATCACCAAGGTCCTAGATCCTTTCTTCTTCATTTTTCCTTTTAGAAGGTGAAGGCTTGGAGGCCGACATATTGATCTCTGATATTCAAATTCTAGATCTTTGTAATTGAAGACCTTATTTCCAAGTACTCTCTGAAATAGAACTTGCAAGTAGGGATTTTTTTAAATATATAATTAATACATGATTTCATAAATTAATACATAATTTCAGATTTAAAAGTAGATTAGTGCTAGTTTTGCTCTCTGTGGCAAAGGATGGGAAGTATCTACAGTGTGGCTGTCATGTGTTTATGTTAATTTCATGATTGAGATGTAGGGGTGGAGTCTAGCCTGTTAATCTGGAGATAGCCATTAAGTAGCCAATGAGGTCTCTGTGTGGGCATGGCTTTCTCCTGATACATTGGGGAAATCTCGTGATATTTCCCTCGTGGAAAAGAGAAGCTGTCTCCCCAGTTGTTGGGAGTTAGTCTCAGAGACAATGAACTACGGACAAGACAAAACGGCAGCATTCCAGGAGTTGAAGGAGCCAGAGGAGAAGCCACGCGGCTTTGCGCTGATGGAGCCAGACCTCTGAAGCCGAATAGGCCACATGGAGACTCCTGCTAGTGATGAGTTGCTTCTGTCACCCCTGCATGCTGTTGATGGACCCTGAGCCCTGGAAGCAAGGAGCCATGGGGAGACCCCTGCCAGCACCGGGATTCTGCATCCACTGACCTGTGACTTCAGGAGTCGGAAGGAGACATTATAGACTGGTATCAGGCATATAGGCTAATATTGGACTTATGACTTTGAACTGGACTGGGTTGGGATGCTTTCTCAGTGTCCCCTTCCTTTTGTATATAAGCCATTCCCTTATATCCATATGCGTGTCTATGTATTTGTTTCTCTAATCTACCCAGACTAACACACTCAGTTTTCACATTAATGTGAATATAAGGTTAGCAATACCTAACCTGTCAGCCAAATCAAGCTTGTGCTCTGTTTTCAAATAACTTGTGAGATAAGATTGATTCTATATTTTAAAGGGCTGTTTTAAAAAATAATTAAAGGAGTGATACTTAGCACTTTTTAAAAATTTGCCAGGCAACTGAGCCCCAGTGGTGTAGCGGTTATGCGCAGGACTGTGGCCCACTGGGTTGGAGGTTCAAATCCAGTATCAGCTCTCTAGAAGCAAGGCTGAGCCTTTTACTGCTTCCACCAGAGGCCCAAACCCCCTGCCCCCCCCCAAAAAAAAAACCTTGGCAGGCCTCTTTTCTATAGAAGGATGCATAAGTGTTCCTTTTCTGTACCTCTTTAATTTCCTGGTGTGACATTTTTGCCTCAGGCTTGTAATCTATTAACCTTCTCTTATTTTCCAGATCTCTCTTTTGAGTCCTTGCATATGATCACACTCTTCTGCAATATAAAGTAGTACGGTTCAGGATTTTTTAAGCCAACGGTACTAGAAAGGATCATATTCTTTTTTTTGCATATTAACAAATGAGTTAAATAAAATTAATACCTGCCATCAGTTTCCCATTTTGTACATTTTCTAACATCATGATTTCAATTTAGTCATTCTTGTCAGTATATATCAACAAACTCTAAACAGTCTACAATAAGATGAAGTCCTGTTCTCATACGTTTATAATTTAATAAAGAAGACAGGAAACTAAATAAACATTATATACTGTGGTAGGATAATGACTATATACTACTTTGGAATATGTAGTAGGTAATAATCAGGAAAAGGAATCCTGATGACTTAGGTTTAAGGACTCAGATGCGAACCAAAAGTAAGTGGTGATTCCATCAGATTTACCTCAAGAAAAAGACATGGTAATTTGCTTCATGGAGATCACAGATAGAGAAAACCTACGGAGACAATTTTACTCTGTTCTGTAGGATTACTTTGATTCAGAACATCTACACGATAGCCATCAATTTTACTTTTTAAGTTGAAATGATGCAACATTGAATGGTGAGTTTATGAATGGCAATTAGGAGACTTTTACTTAGCATTATGGAAAACCAACTTGGAATTTTTCAGAGGAAGATGTGAAGGAGAAATATAATGGTCCCAATTAGAAGTATCTGCTGACTATGTGGCAGATCATCCAGCCAGGAAAAGGAAAAGAAAACAAAAGACTGATATCTGATACTAATACAGGTTTTGCAGAGAACACAGTCTGTGAGCTTTACTTTAAAATTCAACACGTGCCTTTTAAACAGAGCAGTTTCTCTGTTCTAAAAATCTACCAGAATTGTGTATCTCCTCTCCTACCCTAATGCATGTTGGATTATGCCTTGTCCCACTACAGGTTATTCTTGTCTAACAATTAAGAAGATGTAGCAGTTATCCAGCAAAACATTGTGGACAGAAAGAGAAGCCTTCTTTGTGATAATCTTGTTTTTTTCGGGGGGGGGAGGGGAGGAGGAGAGGACATCACTGCCCTCTGGTGGTCGTGGAAGCTACCCAGTGCTGCTCCTGAGAACCGCCACTGGATTTGAACCACTAAGCCTGCGAGCTGCAGTCCCGCACTCAATCACTTACGCCACCAGGGCTCTATAATGCTGTTGATCAGCAAAACATTGCCGCCACTGTGCCCATCCATCCTGTCCAAGGCCTACTTCCTTTGGCTTCCCTTCCACTTTACCAAGCAACCTGCTACAAGGACTGATGTCTCCTGATTAAAATATTCAAGGTACAAGAGAGGAGTGACCCCATCCTTCCCTCTAAGAAACATTCTGGCTGTATTGGTGCCAATACAGATGTCTTTGTTCTTTTGACAGTCCAATATACCTTCAATATTCTTTACCAACAGCATAGTTTAAATGCATTAATTTGGTAACTTTAGGGTATAGTACATAACTTGACAAAAGCATTTCCAAAGTATATTTCTTTTTGATAATAATACTAAATACCTTCTTTGATACCAACTGCTAATGAAAGTCATCTCATCCATCTGGAGTTGATCTGAGTTGGTCTCACCCATCAGGGTGAGGTCTGAGGAAGCCCACAAGGTGGATTCTTAAATGCATTATAGGTGTGCATTGAAAGGGAAGTTCCTACTTCTTCAGTCTCAAGAATTATTATATATTATTGTTGATGTTTCGGAGTGTCAAGTTGGTTCTGATTGACACATAGGTATGATCAGTTGAATTCACTCTCCAGCCCTTTCCCAGATTTGGATCAAAACCCATTGTCTTTGAACTAATTCTCACACATAGCAACCGGGGAATTTCTGAGACTGCCAAATGTTATGGGTGCTGATGGCCTCATCTTCTACCAATATTGGGTCAGAACTTCCTTCTTACAGCCCTTCCAGGGTTCCCCTCCCATCACTGCAAACCCTGCATCCATAGTCCTAGAGATTGCTCTCCCCTCTGGGCCTAGTTTTTCAGCAGGGCTCAGGCCTACTTGTGATGGTGCAGGGAACTGCTCCACTCCATCTAACCGATAGTAAGTTGGTCCAAATTTTCAAGTTTGAAGTTCAAGTCAAGCATATATTTGTGCCACCCAGGAATCTCCACTTTTATAACTATACTTAAAATCAGCTCATCACACATTGGACACCAGCTATACTCATATAAAACAAATCCTAGAGAAGTCTGAATGGTCTTAACAATCTATTGATCCCCTCTTCAAGATAATACTGGCATCTGGGGTGCAATCTCTGATATCCAGGAGGAAACTTCTATATGTGAAACAATGAAGCCAGTGGTGAGGCAGATGCTTTTTGGAAATGACTTGTCTTCTTTGAGAATTTGAGCTATGATGATCATGTACAGTAGACAAGTTTATGTCTAGCTGGAAACTGATATGCTATTTTCTTTCCCATGTACTCAGAAGTGTACTTATTTTGACCACATTATGCATATGTTGCAATATAGAAGGTGCTAAGAAGATGCTAAGTAATATGCCAACTTCAACACTTTAGTAGACAGAGCTCATTTCATCACCGTGTTATACATCTTATGCCACATTTCCCCAGAGGACAAATCACTCCTTTCTAATTTCTACTTTGATAGAATCATTAGCTCTTTAAATATCAACAAACTAGTTAACTATCAAATTACTTCTTTAGATGACTAAAATTCTAAATCAAGAGAGGAAAATTAGAGTCCTATTATGTCTCTCCCTACAGTAGTGTAACTTCTTTGCAATAAGCAGTACAAATTCTGGCAAGAAAATTCCTATATCTGGTATGTTTCTTCACAAAATATATAACTTCCCTATGTGTAAAGGTTCTATTTTAATAATAAAAATATTAAATAATTTTATACATACTATTCATTTAGAAAAGAAACAAGTCATATTGGTGTTAACACAAGACTCTGCACCCACTGGCCTGTGATTGTCTTGGTGTCATTGTGAATGCCTTGTGAGTCAAAAGAAGATTTTATAGCTTGATACCAGACATATGGGCTAATCTTGGATATATGACCTCAGACTGGACTGATTTGGAATGCTTTCTCAATGCTCCATTCCTCTTGTATATAAACCTTTTCCTTATTTCCATATGCATGTTTATGAATTTGTTTCTCTAGTGTACCCAGACTAACACAAACTTGAAGAGTATCATGTTTGATAAAATAGAGACCTAGTAGGGATGACGGAGATACTCAGATGATTAAGCACAATAGCTGCAATGATAAACTCAAACATGCTGTTGATTATGTGGATTATATAGCACCAGACATCCTGAAAGTATTTGTCATCAGAGTTGAATAAACACCAAGTAACAATAAGCAAGCTCTTTGATAGAACTGAAACCCTGATAGCAGATGAATGCATGCTAGTAATTATTTTATTATTTTGAAGAGCTCCTCAAAAGATTGCATAGGTGCCTTTCATGTTGTTGCCCTGTGGTAGTCACCTCTGCTCTTTAATTGCCACCACTCTGGGGAAAGTCCAGTGATTAGAGTAAGTGAATGGGCATTGTCCATTGATTAAAAGGATTAAGAATGAGTTGAATGCATAATTTCACTTACAAAGATTTTTTTCCTCCTGAAGGTCATTCCATTTGATCTCCTAAGAACTAAAGTTTAGGAGCTCTAGTCTGCTAAATTAAAAGCTAATTAGAAAAATAGCCACTTTAATAATGTTCCACTTTTGTTTATGAACATTTGGATTTGTGAATAAAAAAGAGAGCTAAAATTGTAGGTAAGCTGTGCTCAAGATGACACTGTCCCTTTTAGTGTGAGATTGGGTCACTGAATGCTTTTTAGTTTCTTATCCAATAGATCCTTATCTATCTAATAAGAAATAATGGTTTATTAACAGCCTAGGAGAGATAATGTTCAATGAATAATGCTGACTGAAAATCATCATACTTGAAAATATGGATTGTGTTCTGATATTCAAGGAAATCTGTTACTATTATTGATAAGTTGGCATAAAAATTATTATCATTTTACTTGCACTGATGAGATAAACTGTTAAAAGTAGTTCCTGGGGGTGATGGAAGCTGTGGCTGTGAGGAGGCCTGGTGGAGTGATTGGTTAAGCATCAAGCTGTTAACTGAAAATTTGGCAGTTTGAAGTCACTGCAAGAGAAAGAGAAATGAAGCAACCTGTTTCCCTAAAGATTTACATCCTTGAAAAATCTAGGAGGTGTTCAGTTCTCTACTCCAATGTCCCAATGAGTAGAAAGACTTTATAGCTGTTTGATTTTTTTTGGTTCAGATGGAATGTCTGGGGGTCCCTTGTGGGTTGTTAATTAAAGACTGGTATTTCACATCCATCCAGAAATATCTCAGAAGAAAGGACTGGCCAAGCAATTTTAAAAGACTACTAAGGGGAGATTGTACTGATATTTCATAATGGAGGCAGAGATAAGTTTGTCTGAAATATAGGAGACCCCTCAGGCTGACTTTAGGACTGCCATGCTTTGTTATTAAAGTCCATGGAAAGTGAAAGCACCCCAATTTGAATGTGATTATTAGTGGCTCAGATCCTTCAAGAATGTAGATTTTGGTTACTCCATCATGCAACAACAGAACCCTAAACTTCATAGACTATATATGTGTATTTGTGTGTGTTCATGTATAGATTTGTATGTATACATATCTGTAAAGATACGTCATATTACCAGATACTTACATAATACAAATTTCATGATTCTTTGCAACTGAGGGTTGTGTCATTTCTTGCTAATTCACTATATAAATGTTGATATAAAGTCGCATTTTTTCTACCTTTTATTAAACTAATTTTTTATGGCTTGTGTGAGAAGAATTAAAAACACACTGCTATGTTCAAATCTAGATTAGATTATTTCCCCTATATAGGAAGTTTGTAATACAAAATTTTATCACAAATAAGCTGGCCACACTGAACATTAACAATTTCAGCATAACTTTATTTGATTACTATTTTTTAAAAATTTGGTTACTAGTATGTGCCAATGCTGCTGGGCTTTTTCTTTAGATGAATTAGCAATTCTGCCCACGCAGTTTGTAGCAACAACAGAGATAGCCAGACCATCCATAAGACCAAGAGATAAAAACAAGCCGTAATTTATTAAGCAGAGACAACTTTGAGATTGTGAGGGGGGTCCCTTACTGAAGCACAGAATACTTCAATCATGAAGGAAATTCTCTCATGATTTGAAGAAGATTCTGGTTTAGGGTTATGGCATCAAGTTTTATAGGGATTGGATGGTAGGAACATATTGGCTTACCTCATTCCTTTCTCTGCTTCCTCATTAGACTTTATCTTTGCATCCTGATGGGGCTTAAATTCAGCAGCCTGATTGGTCCTTTATAAAGCTATTAGATTTCTAATTATCAAAAAGGGCAGCAGAAAAATCAGGTATGAGTCATCACTTCCTATTGGGGGCTGATGCTCAGAATCTGCCCTGATCCTGTCATTTTTCCCTTGAAGAGAATGGGGTCCTGAATTCATTTGGGAGATTGGGTGGTGACAACTCTGGTTAATTCCCAAAGAGATGGGACACAGGGTCTATTCTTTGTTTCTCTTCTCTTCACCTGCCCTAAATTTGTGAGTTGTCTAGTTCCCCATATGAATTTTATTTGGTCTTCATCATCCTCACATCAAACTGGTGCAATCTGACAGAAATAGACTTGACCAACCTTTTAAAGACACCCAGGACAAACAACAGAAGGTGCAGAACTTCTAGTGGTCCAAGAAAGGGGAAATGTCAGAAGGCCCAGCTTGAAACCTGGAACCACAAGTTCCAGAATTCCAACAAACACTGGTGGATTTTGCAGTTGCCCCCCACTAGAGCACCATCCAGATTGTTTAAGAGAACTGGCTGGTATTTTATCATTCTGATATTAAATAGTCATCTGCTTCCTTGACTCAGAAGTAGGGGCTTCAAGGAATATGAGTTTCTCATTGTTTATTTTAGAAGGGGCCCAGAGACACAAATAACTAGGGAAAGGAGAGAGTGAGAAAATGCGCAGAGAATTTTAACATCAAATAGGTAGCCCTAATGTCCAGTAGAAATGGGACAGACTTACCAGCAAAATCTCCTTTGACCAAGGTTGATGTCAGCAGTGCTGCTGGAGACGGGGAGAACCTTGGGCTCTGTCAGTCAACAGACTCGGTCACTACCATCAATCTTTTGGTGCATCCACAAGCCATGAGGTCCAGGGTCTTATACTGAAAACAGATGAAAGGGGGCTTCTCTGCCACCCAGTGTTCCGTGGGAGAGCTCCCTTGCAGCACTTAGGCTGAGCATGTCCTGGTTTCCCTCACCCATAGTCCCCCTGAGCTACAATAATGCATCTGAGAATTTTAGCCTTCTTGTGTTTCTCCTTTCTTTTCTCCATGTCCCGGTTGTTGTCTGCTGAAATAGCTGCCACTAAGAGTTCATCAGAATCACTTGGTGGATCTATTGGCTTTTGTTGGAGTAGTGAAGAGATATCTGGGGCAGACTTGTGAATGAGGTGGCTGGCTGTTTGGGACAATTTTCCCCTTGGCTAATATAGGCTCTAATGTGGTAAACTTTGAGGCCTCGACCAGTGCGATCACCACTGGGCTCTCCTCCTTCTCTTGAACTACCTCAGACAGTTTGAATATTTCACTGTAAAAATCTGCATGTCCTTCAGTACTTCTATGAGGCAAGTCTGCATATAGCCTTAAGCTACCCCACCCTGTTCCTATGCTTCTGCTTGTCCCTCTTGGTAATCCCAAAATGGGTCTTATTCTGAGAGGACAGTGGGCCCATCAACCAGGTTCATGTTTGTCACATGCACCATGCCTGAAAGTTCCCAGCATACCCTGCCTCAAATCAGCACAATAGCCATATAACAAGAATTCATAAGGGTCTTCCCTGGATGCCAAAAAATACCAACCACATGCTAGAACTGTTCAATGAAGAAGCCAGGTCAATGTCGTGGTCTTACATGTGTTCAAATCTCTCATGCTAACAGGGATGTAGCTCTCTCCTGCTGCAGTGGTTGCACATTGGATTGAGAGCTGTATGGTCAGCAGTCAGAAACAGCCAGCAGTTCCTCTGGAAAAAGATGGAGCTTTCTATTCCTGTGCAGAGACAGGCAGTTATGCCTGCTCCCGGAGGGTTGCTATGAATTGGTATCACTTCGATGGCAGTGAGTTTGAGGGGTTGTTGGTGCTGCTGTTGTTTGAAAGTAAATGTGCCTCCTCATAACTTTTCCTTTTGTGTGGTCTGCTTTCTTGAGGGGACCTAGTGCTAGGGGTCAGTGGAGGACCACAGTCTCCCTTCTTGCCTGAGAACCTTGTTGGTTTGGAAGGATAGGCAGGACATGGGATTTCTGGGAGGAAATCAGGTTTAGTTAGAGGATGGTGTTGACATCCAAGGATGCATTAATTGGTCAGGTTTCAGAATCCTTTACAAAATAATCTCTTGGGGCTGAGCCCTGGTGGCGTAAGTGGTTGAGTGTGGAACTGTGGCCCGTGGACTTGGCGGTTAAAATCCAGCAGCGACTCTCAGGAGCAGCGCTGGGTAGCTCCCACGACCACCAGAAGGCAGTGATGCCCCCCCGAAAAATGTTAAAAAAAAAAAGAAAGAAAATCTTTTCACTTTTGAAATAATCTAGGTACCATTTAGGGTCCTTTCAGTTCTTCAGGGCCACACCAGAGGAATGCAGTCAGGAGTGTCGGGAAGCAGATCATCTAAATAAGATGGACTCTATTGTTCCAAATTCCAGGAACTCCGGGCTCCTGGATAGCCTAGTATATTTATCAGACTCATTTCCTTTCTCCAGTAAGACAGGCCTCTTGCTGTATTGCATGATTTAAACAGGATTGTGGGAAGAAACTGTCAGCTTTTTCCAGGGATTTGTGACTCTGAAAGTCAGACTTTCAACTCATAGAAGGTAGATGCTTTCTTTCCTGTTACCTGGGAAGCAGCTGACACACAACATAGTGCAGGTGTTCTGTTACACTCCTCTCCAGACCATAGTCTAATGGGCTAATGATATTCTTGCTTCTTTGTGTGCCTTCAAAGAAATGGTCCACAAATCTGTCATGTGAGAACTTGTCATGAATGCGGGAGATGTGACAAAAACTCATAAATTTGCCTCAAATAAAGTTCTGACCTGGAATATCTATGCTTCAAGGGTCTCCTATGTTCCATCTATTATCTTGTATCACATCTCTCCATATATATTTCTCAATTTTGACCATGCTCCTGTTGATCCCCTATCGTGAGATAGCTGGCTGTCATTGAATCTCGCAAGAGTGAATGTCCCTTGGCTATGGTTCTGTTCACAAGTAGATATAGGCGTGAGTTAAGTCCATGACCTCCAGTGTCATGGATTGAGGATTTAAACACGGGTGGCTCTCACACAGGCATCCTCCACGGGTGTCTTCTCAGTTACCAGTCTCACAATCTCCCTAGACCAGAGAACCCATTGGACATGTTGTGTGCATTATCCCCCTCCTGACACCCTTCACTCTGTTTTCACAACCTGCTTTGTAAATGGTGTTGACTCCTTCATGTTCTTTGACACACTAACTCTTGGCATTCCCATTGATCCCCAAACAGAAGAGATAGAATCCTCTTAAATGTCCAGTTGCCTCTCAGAGACTTCTCAGGCCCCTCTATACGCTTTGCACAACTCATTGCTCCTGATCATTAAACTGGTCAGAGAGTCATCTAATCTTTGTAATTGCCAGGCCCGCAAATTAACCATTTGGCTTAAAATAGCAAATAAGGAAAGGAATTATAAAGTGTTCACTCTGCAAAGGAGCCTGCTTCACTGCAAACGTGAGAGAAAGCAAGTCCCCTGGACTTATAGGTCCAGTCCTATACACAAACTCAGGTGTAGAATAAATATGCCAAATCCTGGAGAGACTTCACACTGGTAATGTCCACCCTCACATTCTACCCCAGCTGCAAACTATACAATGAGCTGAGCAATTCTTCCTGAATATATTAAAAGCCATTTGGCTAGACTTGCAGGAGAGGATGAATAGAGAATTTATAGCAGGAAGGCTTTAAACAGAGGGGTGGCAGGGACCAACAAGAGTAAAGAATTCACATTTTCTCACAGGTGCTTCATGTGGTGGAACAGTATGCGTTATGCTTGAATTTCCATTTTGATATCTCTCAGAATTCACTCACATAAGGCAGGGCTAAGGGCTGAAGGCCAGCAGTGATCAACTCTTCTCTGGCCCCTGGACATGCCTTTGTCCATCTAGTATTTGCACCACAGGAAGACAGATTCGTGGAGAATGACTTCTCATAGTTGGGTCACCCTATGCAGTCCCTCCATAACTTCATGCTTATCATTAGATTGAGAAAGCACAAAGTTTACAAGTTCATAAAATGAGATCAGCTGTATACATCCCCTTTATGAAGAGATGAAAAAGACTTCTCCCACTTGTTAACTAAACTAAACCTGGGCTGAGCCCCAGTGGTGTAAGTAATTGAGTGCAGGACTGTGGCCCAGCGGCTTGGCGGTTCAAATCCAGCTGCGGCTCTCATGAGCAGCAGTGGGTAGCTCCCACGACCACCAGAGGGCAGTGATGATTACCACCCCCCCCCAAAGAAACCAAAAAACAAAATAAAAGAAACCTGAAATCGAGAAGAGAAATCAGCAGAAGAATCCAAGCAACAAAAACCCTAAATCAACATTAAAAGGCCAGGCTCTCCCAGCTTGACACACCTGTGGTAAATGTTGAATCTGAAGATAAGAGAGGAGCTCAGCAGAGCTCTGGAAATGCATGGCAAGTTCTGGTTTCTGGAACAAAGACACTTTCAACATGGTCACATCTTCAAGCAGGAAAAAAGGGCAAGATATTGCCCAGATGTCTCTGTTAAGTTGAGCTCTTGCTTCCAGCCTTCAGCATCCTAGTATGCCTGCGCTTACCTTGTGAATCAAGATCTGCTGAGCTAATCTCAGACACCACTTTTATCTCCTGTAATTCTTGGTTTCCTGTTGCCTAGGAGTCAAAATGAAGAGCTACTTTCTATCTGAACCTCTCCAGCTAGAAGAGTATTGTAACGGTCCATTGACACCTTACAGTGCACCCAAGATTACTCAACAATCAAGAGTGAAAGTTAGAATTTAGGGTGAAAACTATGAGAAATTTCCCTTTAAGTTTCCTTTAGTTGGATATATGATGCATTATAATTATATTTGTGTACAAGACTGCATACAAACAATTATGTGTATGAAAAATCCGTGCCTATAAACCAGAATTATGTTTGACATGGCAAGATGTTCCTGGGCACTGGCTCCACTGAAAGTAAAGGAATGTCTATTTTATATATTATATAAAACATATAATATATTATGTGTAAGAGAGCTTTATATCAAGAAGTAATTAAATATCAAGAAACTATTCCGGCCAATCCAACTCAAATCAGTAAGTCTGATACTAGTCCAAAAGCACCTCTTCAGCCACACGCCATGATGCAGATCACAGGAAGATCCATGGTGGATGCAAAGTCCTATGAATTGGAGGTCAGTGGCCAACATGGTAGGGCTCCAGCAGCTCTCCAGGTAGTCAGAAAGCATGAGGGTCAAGACAGAGAGAAAAGTCAACCTCCAGTTATCTGTATATCTTCATAGCATCCCCAAAGGACATCAGTAGACTGCAACTTTACTGACAGATTAAACTTCTTATCTTCCTACAAATGCAATGTAGATTATTATCATTGGGTGCAAAAGCAGAGCCTCTCAAGCATCTTAAGCTGCTTCCCATCTTCCCTGTATTTGATGCCCCAAATGTTTGCTTTTGGTTATTGATGCCAGTGGCTGTCCACATAGATCCCGACTCAGGACAACTTCATGCAAATCAAGATTGAACCATCATCATCCATAGCATCATTCTTCTTAACCCTTCTTAGTCTGGAAATGCCACATCACAGCCATCTAGTAATCATCAAAGCAATAGGAAAGACTCCACTAAGAGGTACATGTGAGGGACATAGCCCAGAACCTCACATAGAAACAAGAATTCTGCCTCTAAATCACCACTGCCCACTCACCCTTAGATTACTGTAATCTAACTGCACAAAAGTTGATACCACACTGCCCATTGTCTTTAAATCCATTCCAACTGCTAATGACCCTACAAACAGAGCAACCCTGTTGGGTTTCTGAGACCAAATCTTTAGAGGGGCAGATAGTGTCATGTTCTCCTATAAAGCAAAAGGTGGGATTGAATTGCCAAACTTTGGGTTAGCACCCTGTTGGGTAACTCCAAACACCACCTTGACTCTCTTTTTTCAATAACTTTATTGGGGGCTCTTACAACTCTTATAATATTCAATACATCATTTGTATCAAGCATATTTGTACACATGTTGTCATATTCATTTCCAAACATTTTCTACTGGTATAAGCTCCTTTTTCTCCCTTTCCTCTTTTTTTTAATTCCAGCTCCCCATATTTCCCCCTCCCGCCTTTTCCTCCCCCATGAACCCTCAATAATTTGCAAATTTTATTACCTCGTCATATCGTACACTGTCCAATGTGTCATTTTATCCACCCCCACTGTTCGCACCCCAGAGAGAAGATCTCATGTAGATCCCTGAAATTACTTCTCGCTTTCTACTCCACTATCTCTCCACCCTTCCAGTGTCACCACTTCCCCCACTAGACCCAAGGAATCATCTATCCTAAATTACCAATGTTTCCTACTCCAATGCACATCCCCTGGTCTAGTTGAATCTGTCTGGTAGAATTGGGATCCTGATAGTCAGTAGGAGGAAGTATTTGAGAATCAGAGGTAAGTAGCACATTTCATTGATCCTACACTGTACCTGGACTGGCTCATCTCCTCGCTGAAACCCCTCAGTAAGAGAATGTTGCTTCATGTATTAATGGGCTTTGGATCCCCAATCTGAACTCCCCCTCATTTATAATGATATAATTTTTAGGTCTTTGATACTTGATACCAGATCCCTTCTTCCATGTGGACTTTCTTCTTAGCTAGATGGCCGCTTATTTACCTTCAAACTTTTAAGACCCCAGATGCCACATCTTTTGATAGCTGGTCTCCATCAGCTTTCTTCACCCCATTTGCTTATGCACCTATTTGTCGTCAGCAATCATGTAAGGAAAGTGAGCATATAATGCTATGATTACTAGTCCTTGAAACCTGACAATTGATCCCTTTGGCATCTCTTGGTCCCACAAGCTGGTAAAATAGGTAAAAATCAAATACTTTTGAATGCCCATTGACTGAATTGTGTCCTCCTGATACGCAGTTTCAATTCCTAAAATGTGTACTCAAGAATGTGACCTTGTTTGGAAATTGGGTCTTTGAAGATGCGATCAATTAAGTTCTCATGAAGTTATAGCAGAGTAGTATTTAGCTAGACGAGAAGAGGCACAGAAAGACAATGGAAAAGTGGTCAGAATTTTGCTGTAACCATATGATAATCACTGCCAGAAACCCAGAAAGATCTTTAAAAGTGTCTTTTCCTAGAGCTGTTTCAAGAAAACAAAACCATTATGAGGCTCTGAACTCAGACTCCCCATGTAGGAAATCGACATGTGTCTGGAAGGAGCAGTGGTTTGGTATTCAGGCCAATGATATGCTTCATAAATGAGTATAACTTAGAGTGTAACCCTCTATGACTGTCCTGCTGTGTAACATGGTGTCACATTGAGTTGTATTTTTTCTTTTCTTTAATGTAAATTATGTGGGTAGTTATATTTTCAAATTATCAACAGTAGTCAGTATATTGGCTTTTGTTTTGTTTTGTTTGGGGGTTGCTCGATATATATTTCAAGAGCATTTTATTGATATCTCTTACATATCATAAACATTCACACTAGCTTGTGGAATCATGAGGTGTCAAAGGGATGAGATATCAGGCTTCAAGTACTAAAAAGCATAACATTGCATGCTCACTTTCCTGATATGATCACTGAGGACAAATGTGTTCATAAGCAAATGTGGTGAAGACAGCTGATGGTGCCCGGCTACCAAAAGATATAGCATCTGGGGTCTTAAAGGCTTGAGTAAACAAGCGGCCATTCAGCTCAGAAGCAATAAAGCCCACACGGAAGAAGCACACCAGCCTGTGTGATCATGAGGTGGTGAAGGGATCTGGTGACAGGCATCAATGAGCTAAAATTATATTACTATTAATGAGGGGGAATACAGATTGGGGACCCAAAGTCCATCAATAGGTGAGGTGACATTCTTTTGCAGAGGGGTTACAAGGAGGAGATGAGCCAGTTAAAATACAGGGTAGGAGCTAGTAAATATGCAACCTTCCTCTAGTTCCAATGCTGCCTCCCACCCACTATCATGACCCCAATTCTACCACATAAATCCAGCTAGACCAGGAGATGTACAGTGAAGTTGGAAACATGGGAAACTTAGGATAGATGATCCATCAAGACCAGTAATAGGAGTGGTAATACCAGGAGGGTGGAGGGATGGAGGAACAGAAAGGGAGAACCAACTTCTGGGATCTACACGTAGCCTTCTATCTGGGACATGGACAACAGGGAAGTGAGTGTCGGGACACATTGTACAGTATACAGAATGAAAAAAATAATTTGTAAATTACTAAGGGTTCAAGGGGAAGGGGGGGAGGAAGGGTAATATAGGGAGCTGATAATGGGGGCCTGGAGGGAAGGAGAATGTTTTGAGAGTGATGATGGTAATGGATGTGTAAAAGTGACCTGCATACAACTAATGTTGTTAGGGATTGTGATGGGAGTTGTATGGGCCCCCAATAAAATGATTGATTAAAAAAAAGGGGGGGGGAAGGGGAGTTTTTTTTTTTTTAAAGAGGAGCTTGTACCAAGGGCTCAAATGGAAAATGGTTGGAAATGTATGTGGTAACATGTTTGCAAGTGTGCTTGATACAAATGATGTATTGAATGTAGTAGTACCTGAAGAGCCCCAAATACAATTATTTAAAAAAATTCATACATTGATTATATGAAGCAATTTTGAACATATGTTCCCATCATCACTTTCAAAACATTTTCTTTCTACTGGAACCCTTGGTATTAGCTCCTCTTTTCTTCACTCCCTCCCCCATGCTCCAACCCTTAGGAAACAATAATATATTTTATTTTTATTTTCATATTTTACACTGTTCACTGTTTCCCTTCACACACATATTTATAGTGTTTGTCCCTCTGGAGGTGGGTGTTATTTATGAATACTTGCAACCAGTTCCTCTTTCCCCCTTCTCCCCACATCTTCCCATACCCTCATGGTATCTCTACCCTCGTTATTGGTCCTGAGGTGTTTATTTGTCATAGACCTTGTGTGTCAAGGGCTCTTATCTCTACCAGCATACAAGCTCTTGTCTAGCTGGATTTTGAAGGTAGAACTGGAGTCATTATAGTGGTAGGGAGGAAGTATTAAGAACCTAGAGGGATGATGTGAGTTTCACTGGTGCTGTCTTGCATTCTGACTGGCTTGTCCATTTCTGTGGCCCTTCTGTGAGGAGCTGTCCAATTTTCCAAAAATGGGCTCAGTAGTCAATATCTTTGCATTAGTTAATCTAAACTACTAACCAAAATACTCAATTATGTTAGTCTTGGTTGAGTGTTTGTTGGCCATCTATATGTCTTCTTTGATGAGTCAACTGCTAATGTTCTTTGCTTACTTTTTAATTAGTTAATTAGTGATGCAATTTTATACTTCTTTTAGAGATTAGTTTCTTGTTCGTTTTGTCATCAATTTTTTTAAACCACTACATGGGTACTATGAGTTTTAAATTGATTAGTTGCCACTTAACAACTGCTACTCCCAGGACTGTTTTTCTAAGCCATCCATTTTCTTGTATGATGGTGTATTAAAGCAGCTTTAGGAAACTCACACATCACATGTTGGCTAAGATGTACAGGGAAGGAAATTCTTAGAGCTTACTATCATTATAGGAGCCCGAGTGGTAGTAGTAATGCATTTTACCGTTAACCAAGCTGGTAACACAAGCTCTGCAGTTCAAAACCATCAGCCATTCTGTATAGTTTAAACCCAGCAATTCATAAGGAAGGGATGAGTCAACCAGGGCACAGTCTGGCACCAATGAAACAATATTCCTCTGTTTCTTTGAGGCTTACACACACACACACACACACACACACACACCACTATCATGACCCCAGTCCTGCATTTCAGTGCTGGCTAGATCAGAGCATGTACACTGGTACAGATAAGAGTTCACTGTACAGGGAATTCAGGTCAAATAAACCCCACAATAGAAATGGGAGTACTGATATCAGGGAAGTAAGGGGTAGGCAGAGGGAGAAGGGGAAAAAGGGTAACCAACCACAATGATGGATGCATAATCCCAGACCACCCCAGGGGGTGAGCAAAAGAAAGGTGGGTTAAGGGAAAAAACAAACAGCATAAGATATGAAAATGAGAATAATTTATAATTAGCAATATAAAAATAATAATAGTTTATAATTTAGCCGGTGATCTAAGGTGGGGGAGAGGGGCTAATAGTAAGGGTTCAAATTGAAAATAAATGTTTAGAAAATGATGATGGCAACATATGTACAAAATATGTTGATACAATTGATTCATGGATTGTTATAACAACTGCAAGAGCCCCTAATAAAATGATCTTCACAAAAAGAAAAGAAGTGCACAAGGACACTTGTACACACTTAATTATGGAACTGTCCATATTTTAAAATGTGCTACAGTGTGACAATGCTCACTAGAAGAAAATAAAATAGTTTTCTTTTTGTAAATTTTTTGAATAGTCTACACATTAGAAGAAACAACTCTCTGCATACCTAACTGAACAGAAGCAACAAAAAAAGCAGAAATCATTGTGCACCAACTGAATGTTTTAGAATATCAACACACAGGCTGAGAGGAACATGATTTGATTGTGAGTGTGGCATTCATGAGCTGGGGACTAAAAGCCAAGACCTGAAGTCTGATTGTCTTTGTGGAATACAACTGAGCCCAGTATCACAATTAAATGCTATTAATTAGACCTACATGTACAAAGATTAAGTCTCATCTTTAGTGATGCATTAAAAATAAAGCATAGTATAGCATAAAAGTAGGTAGAAAATATGTTATGTATATTTTTGTGCTGGACACAATATAGTCATTAGGTGTAATCGAGTTGGTCTTGACGTGTAGTGACCCTGTGTGCAGAAGCAGGAAGCATTGCTGTGTGGTCTTAATTAATATTTCCTACTTGATCTCTAGGTTCAAATATCCATTGCAAATGCTACAGAGAAAGCATAAATAAAACTAATGGTTAAAGTCTTTATTAGAGAATTTAGCAAGTTGTAATACCAGTGAGAAGTGCTCAGAGTTGGATTGTTTATTAGGACATGTTATACAGTCCAGTCAAATGTGCTAGTAAACAGTCCAAAGGACATACCACTTTGGTCTTTGACACAGCCTGAAGGCATCCATTTGAAGATCCTTGAATTCGGCTCCCTGAATTAAGTGCTCAAAAACACCCTACGGTGGGCTAAAAAGAGCCACATTAAATATTTCACTACCCCTGCAAATTCTCAGTCCTGCACCAGCCTCCAAATTGTTATTAATTTTGAACCCATGATTGAACCCATCTTGTCATGAGTATTCCTCTTTTTTGCAGCTTCTCTACCAATCATGAGCACCTTTTCCGGGGACTGGTGTCTCTTCATAATCTGTCCAAAGTATGTGAGACAAAATATTTCCACCCCTACTTCTAAACAGTATTCTGGCTGCACTTCTTCTACAGCAGGTTTGTTTGCTCTTTAATAATCCATGGTACTTTCAATATTTATTGCCAGTCCCATAATTCAAATGCTTTGATTCTTTTTTGATCTTCAGGTTCAGAGCCAACTTTTATATGCATATGAAGAAATTGAAAGTACCATAGCTTGTGTGAGTTGCACCTAAGTCTCAAAATAATATTCTTGTTTTTCAACACTTTAAGAGATCTTGTGCAGTAGATTTATCCAATGTCATATGCCACCTGTTCTTTTGACTGCTTCACACTGGTAAACATCAAGTACTAACAACAACAACAAAATATTGGAATAAATAGAGTGAAACTATGCAGTGGCTATTTTTTTTTCTTTTTTCGTTTTGATGACTGTTGGTACCTTTGAAGTATTCCATATTTTAGAAATAAAGAAAAATTGCTAGTGCCACTTTGTTTATAATTTTAGTGAAACAACCCTGTGAAGTGTATAGTAACTGCAGAATAAATTATTCCATGTTAGTATCTCCAATGATAATATGAAATAGCTTTTAAATTTTCCTAACCTTACCATCATGTAATCACATATCAAGGTTAATAATTTCTATGTTTACCAATATTGCTTCAAATGTAATTAAAAGATTTACTCATATTCTAATTCACAATAAAATATCTTTTGTTTTGCTTTTTTAAAAACAAACTTGAATCATTTATATATTCACTATAAATTGACATCTTTCAAAGTTAAGGTAGAACTTAAACTGCAATAGAAGTATTATGAAATATGCTTGAATCTAAAGGTTCTGTTCAACAAAAGTGCTATAAATATAGTCAATGCACACATTAATTTTAAATCCAATAAAGCTAAAAAGAATTTCTCTATTGCTTAGGCTTTGTTAGAACAATTTCTTACATTTTCAGCACTTGATTTTATCACTTGATTTAGCACTTGAATTATAATTCAGGGAAACATTCATATAGTAAAAATATATTTTGCATTTGAAACTATATATAACTGATTAAACCTATATTGTCTTAAAGAAGAATAATTTTATAGTTGCTAAAATCTGCAATATGTTCAGAGTGTAAATATTTTAATAGTGATAACTACATTACTCACCTAATTGGAAAGAAAATAAAAACAAAACTCTTGCTTGCCAGTAAAGTGAAAGTATAAAATATTATTTTCAATAAATAATACTAATTCAAATAGAAATCTATCTTTCTATCACCATACAAGCATCCAGAAAATCAGAAGTATTCTCAATTTATACCCCCAAACCCACTGCCATCAAGTTACCTGTGACTCACAGTGACCTCTATATAGATTTTTTGAGACTGGAAAACTCTATCGAGCAGATAATCTCATCTTTCTGTCAGTGTGGTGAAGGGATTTGAATTGTCGAACTACAGACCCACCAGAACTCCTTGCATGAAGGTATGAGTCCATTCTGACTGACAGTGAGACTTAGTTGAACAAAAACTGGATTCTAGTTAGAATTCTATCATAAACTATTTCTGTCTCCTGCAATCCACAATCTATCAGAATAAAAAAATCTATGAGTGTTTTTGGGTACTACTACATTGTCCCAAGATCAAAATCAATGCACTTATTTAAATACTGCTGTGGTATCAAGTAAATAGACCAAGTTTAGAAGAATCTCATCCTATTTGTTTTTTATCTTTCTTTTTTTTAGCAGTTTTATTAGCACTTCACCCACATGTTATGTCATCAAGAAGAGTTGTACAATTATCACCACAATCAATTCTAGAACATCTTAATTTTACTCATTGTTATTTATGTGATTATTTTTTCTAAATGTAGCAAACATAATCACAATGAGACATTCACCAATTCCACAACTTCTATGTGTATAATTCAGTGTTATTGATTATACTTAATGTTTTATCATTTTATAAATCATTCCACCACCATTAACATAAATTCAATACCTCCTAAGTATCAACTCTTTCTCCATCACCCATGATAATCAGTTTTTTTCCCTTTTATTAGTAGGTTTCTTGATATCTTATGCACATATCATACACTTTCATGACTATATGGCTTTTAGAAAGGGCTGTAGATACATTATCACAATCACTTCTAGTGATTTCTCCCTCCACACACATTTACTGTTTGCTCTCCAAATCCTTTTCTCCTCCCCATACCCCACCTGCCCTCCACAATCCTGATAAACCTTTTGATCTGGTACTGCCTCTTTGCATTCATTCCTTATGTGCTTCACAAACCAGGAAACCCAACAGAAATAATAAAAAGTCAAAAAAGAAGCAAAACTGTAAGAATAAAATATAAAGATAAAAATACAAATAAAGAGTAAAAAATGAAAGGATCACCATCAATATTTTAAAAACTAGAGGAGAAATTTCTGTTGTGGAACAAGTAGAACTACTTGGGCCTAGAACTAATTCAGGCTGGGTCAAGAGGGAGACCAAGCATCCTTGTATACCAAGATTTAATCCACTATAATCAAGTTTACAATAAACTCTATCTGATAGTAAAACTGTTTGATTCCCTTGCCTGTGACTAGAGGAGATTGACCAGAACCTATTTGTTTTCTGAACCTATTCTGTACATTCAATGCATCAATCAGATCATCTCCAAATTACCTTGTTTTTCTAGAATAGATTGAAGTACACATGGTGCTGAAATTTAAGTACACAAAACATCTGTCTCATATAAGTTTTCTTTTTTTCTTAGCATATGGAAGATCACCCATACTTGTTACTGAATAGAGTGCACCTCTTGTCATATCAATCCATAACATCATCCTTGCCTTCAACAGTTGATGGTGCTTTCAATATTATTCCCAATTCATATATGTCGATTCTTTGATATTCCTTATTTAGTGTCCAAGTTTCACATGCATATGAGGCAAATGAAAATATCATGGATTGGACCAGGTTCTATGATTATTTGCTCAGCTTACAAATGTGTGTGCTGTGGTTAAAGTAAGTCTAGCTATAAACATTTTCAAAATTGAAAATATCTACAAACTCATAGAACTGTCTGCATTTACCAAATCAAAGGTAAGGAAGCTAATCTTGATGTTTAGACTCTAACATAGACCCTGGAGATTAGGTCTGTTCTCTTCGCTTAATATTAGTACTGAACAGAAACTTCTGATCATAGATATTCTATGTGTATTTCTGTTCCAAATGGAAAAATATTATCCACAGCAATAAAGGTTTCAACCAAACATGTAATTTAAAAAATCTGATCAATACTAAGGGGATTTTAATTACCTCGACAAAATCCTCATAGGACTTTAGGAAGGAGAAGTGTGTATATATATATATGTATATATATATATGCACACATATATATCAATAGATTAAAATAGATGCTGCAAAGTGGAAAACTAATTGGGATAAGCAAAATTCATAACATAATAATACACATGCAGTGGACTCAGCAAGATAATGTCTTCAAGGGAGTTTGATAAGCAGCTGTTTGGCCACATGAGAAATCTCAAAAATGAGTTGCCCAGGTGAGCAACCATCCATTCAGATATGTTGGTTTTCTAAATTTTTTGAAATGAACAGGAAGATGCCTAATAGTTACAACTTTATATTTTTGGGCAAGGTGGCCTTGTGATAAATAACTAAGCTATGCTAAAGTGACAACCTCTGTTCTCATTATTTTGTTTTTATTTATTGTCAAATTATCTGTATGTAGCAGTCTAGCTTTCTGATATCTGCCATTTCTTCTTTCTTACTTTCCTCAAGTCAACCAGATTTTTCAAATGTTTGGGAATACATATTTCCTTTAAAAATTTCTTACTTTCCTAGTACACTTATATATAGAGGGCTTCAGAAAATTCATAGAAAACTTAAATAGAAAGAAAATGGAATGTTTCCATAAACTTTTTGAAGATCCCTCATATATACTGATGTATTTTTAAAGAATGGCTACTCTTTGATTACATATTCCTAGAGAACAGAGATGAAAATTAGTTTACCTTTTTTATGTTTACCATTTAGATAAAAGCTCATAAACCTAGCACATAAAAAGGTGCTAGAAAAAAATAATATAGCCTTCAACTTTGGCTAATTATTTTCTTTATTTGTGAGTCTGATTTCTTGGAGTTATCACAGACCCCAAATCCACTAATTCTTGATCTCTGACTTATATGAATCATTGTGCTCTGTCTTAGACACCTCTGGTTTCTATAATGCTAATTTTCCTTTAGGTTATGTAATTCATTGCAACGGCCACACAGAACTCACAAACAATGTTCTCATTTATAGAAATGTAGAGTTGTCTCACACAGAAACCCAAGGTCTCCTTCCTGGACAACCTAAACTCTCTCTCACAGGGAACCAAAGGCATTTGGCTCAAGCGCTCTGAGTCAGTGAACACAACCCTCCAAATTAAGTGCACAGAGGCTCCTAATATAATTAAATTCAACTTGAAGGCACTCAGCTCCACCCCAGAGAGTCAGCAGGCTCAGCTTTCCCAATTAAGTTCCCAGAGGCCGCCTATTTCACAAGCCAGCCTCCTGCCCAAAGCACTCAGATGTTCTTGCTCTGACTCCTAGATATATTGCCGCTGCTGCTCCTCTGCCACTCCTAATGGTGCTCATCTGCCACTCCTCAACACTCTTTTCTGCATCAAGGAGGTTCATTGTGCCAGCTCTCCAGATCCAGAAGACAGTGTTCAACCTTTGTTCTTTCTGGTAGGGAAAATCACTCTCCTGCTTCTAAGATGGTTCATTTTATATGCATCAGGGTGGCAATTATAGTGAATCCTGTTAGAAAGGAATCCTATCAGCATCTTCCCTAGGTGATATATCTCTTACCCAGATCCATCAGTAAAAGGCCATTTGGTGGGAACCGCAGAGACAATGGCTAGAAGTGCTATATTAAAGAATTCACCGCCCTTGCAGTCCTCTTGGTAACTTGAAAAATGAAATAGTAGAAATCTCCTCAAAAAATATAAAAGACTGCAATACCAGCCATATTCAGGGTTTCTGGAGTATTTGGTTGGATATGACTTCAGTATGATGTTTAAATATTTCCATTTTAGGTGATGCTGGGAGTTAAATACTGGACCGATAGCTGCAAAATTAATAGATCAAACCTACCAGTCACTGCACAGTAGGATAATGATGTTATGGCTCCTCTGAAAATGAAGAGTCTCAGAAACCCTACACGGGGGAGGGAGTGGGGGGGGGGCTATGTGAATATCAGTGGACACAATGGCAGTGTATTCTCTAGTTTATTTCCATTTCTATTCAAGATTATGAGCATACAGGAAATCCATGAAGAATGAGCTGCAGAGATTTTGGGGAGATTGGAAACAGTGGAGAGAGAAGTGTAGGTAAAAGCTCATAAGAACAAATGTTTGAACAAATTGTGGTAAGTGCTATGCACGAAATTTCGAGATATTCTGGGTTCTTGACTGGCATAAGTAGTTAACAGCTTAATTATCAATTTGATAGTAAGAACGCATCCAGTGTACCCCAATACTGAATGGTTTAAAATCAGCAAAGGTGTACACCAGGTCTGTATCTTTGCATCATACATATTCAGTCTGTACGTTTAGCAAAGGATCAGAGAAGCTGAATTATATGGATAAGATTGTGACATCAGAAGTGGAGGAAGGCGCAATAATCACCTACAGTATGCAGATGACACAACCTTGCGTGATGAAAGGAAGAAGCATTGAAGCACTTGCTGATGAAGATAAAGGGTTACAGCTCAGATAAAGGATTACAACTCAATATGAAAACCAAATTGCTCACAACTAGACCAATGACATCACGATTAATAGAGAAAAGATTAAAGTTTTAAAAGATTTGTCTTGCTTGGATTCACAATCAATATTCATGAAAGCAGTAATCAATGCATGTGTTGCATTGGGTAAATCTGCTGCACGTGAACTCTTTAAAGTGTTTGAAAGCAAGGATGCTTCTTTGGTACCTAAGGGGCACCTAATCGAAGTCATAGTATTTTCAGTTGCTTCATGTTCTTGGGAAAGTTGGACATTGAATAAGGGAGACTAAAGAAGAATCAGTGATTTTGAATGGTGTTGCTGGAGAAAAATATTGAAAGTACCATGGACTGCTAACAGGAAAAATTGATCTGTCTTAGAAGTAAGACCTGAGTGGCCCTTAAAGGCAAAGATGATGAGACTTCGTCTTACATATTTGGGATAGGTTGTCTGGAGAGACGAGTCTCTGAAATAGGGCATCATATTTGGTAAAGTAGAGAGTCAACACAAAAGAGGAATGTCCTCAAAGAGATAGATTGACATTTTGGCTGCAGTAATGGGCTCAAGCACAGGAACAGTTGTGAGAATGGTTCAGGACTTTACAGGGTTTGGTTCTGTTGTGCTTAAGATCACTGTGTTAGACAGCGTTCTCTATAGAAAGAAAACTAGGACACTAATAATTTTATATATTTATATAAATAGGAAGATAAATAACATAAGAAATAAATAGCTAATTAATCTTTAAAGCAGTACGAATGGCTTGGTGCAACTCACTTGCAAGAGACAGCTAATACACTGGCTGTCCTTCGAGTCATGAGGGCTGCTGGGTAATCTTTTGTAGAGCAATTCAGGCTATCCAGTCATAGTAAGCCAGGAGCAAGGTTGGCCACCAACAGTTAACCAGGTGACAGGGTCCGAGAGTCCCCTGTTCAAGAGATGTATATTTGAGTAGCATGGCGAGGCAGGGCTTGGAAGAACCTCAACTTAAAGCAACACAGACCATGGATTAGGTGTCCCATGAGTAGTATTGCTTGCAAATTGAGGCACAGAACAAGCAAGGCAGCTGGCTGCACACTCAGATGAAGATTCAAGAGCAAGAAAGGGAAAGGAGACTTGCCAAGCCATTCATATCTCTGCCTTTCAATTAATCTCATATGTGTTCATTGGCCATGCTGTCACAACATGCATATCTATCTTCATTTGCCATGTTAGCACAACAAACCTACCTATCACTATTGGTCAGGCATGTCTCAATGGCACCTAGCAACAACAAGAGATATCACAAAAGAAAGGCTAGACAATGCACTGCTCAAAAATCAACAATTGGAAACATGATTGAGCACAAATTCTACTCTGACACATGTATGGTCAAAAGGAGTTAGAGTTAACTTAATGACCAGCATTTTTCTATGTTTGATGTGTGCTTTGAATAGTGTAGCCAAGTGTCTCAATTAAGGATGTGAGAAAAGGATTCCCTGTGTGTGCTATTCTGGGTTGACTAGAGAAACAAATTCAAACACTGATATGTATGTAAGAGAGAACATTATATTAAAGAGCAATTATACATTAAGAAAATATCCCAGTCCAGTCCTGATCAAATCCCTACGTCTGATATTACCCCACATGTCAAAACTAGTCTAAAAATTTCTCTTTAGAAATTTTGCAGTGATGCAAAATTCAGAAAAATCACAGAACAGTGAGTGGATAATTTGTAGATCCAGTGGTGGTGGAAGCATTCCAGTATTGGCGTGGGTCTCCACGTGGCTTCTCCAGCTCCAGGGTTCTGGTTCTAACATCGTAACTCCATGTGGCTTGTCAAAAGGAATGTCTTGCAGGTAGCATGTGTATCTGTCCTCCAGTAAGCTATTTATCTTCTCAGTGCCTCCAAATGAGATCATCAAGCTGTGACCTGATTGAGAGGCTAAATGTCACCCCTTCTCTCTTAATATTCTCAAGTTGACATCAGATTATATAACTGCCACATGGTGAACAAGACTTTTTGGATGACACTTAAAGGATGGTAATAAATTAACCATATAATAATTGAAAGGACTGGGCAAGTTGAACAGCATGTCTTGGGAAAGGAAAAAGCTTAATGGGTTCAAATATCAGAGAAAAGATCAGTGTATTTGTGACTGAGTCAATAAGAAGCTGGCTACAGCATGATAAAAATGGTTAAGGAAGCAGGTTATAAAACATTCAGGTTTCTTAAGGTGGAACAGGCATACCTTACTTCACACTTTGCTTTCTTGAATTTTGAAGATAAATTTTTTTTACAAAGTGAAGGTTATGACAACCATGAGTCAAACAAGTCTATCAGTATTCTTTTTCCAACAGCCAGTACGCCCTTTGTGTCCCTGTCACATTTTGACAATTCTTACAATATTTCAAACTTTTTCATAATTCTAAGGAGATGAAACTATTGTTCATAGTTCTAAATAAACCACTTCTTAATAAACTAAAATACATGGTAAACATAACATTTTATGCACTGGGAGACCAAAACAATTGTGCAACTTACTTTATTGAGATGTTAACTTTATTGTGGTGGCCTGAAACAGAACTATAGCTGTGTCTGAACAAGGCCTTTAAGTGATCATACACTTCATTTTAAGGGTAGTGGAAAGCCACTGGGAGTGGCTATTTAATCCCCAGTGTGTTTGGAAAGAACATACACTCAAAGCAGACTATAGATAGACCATTTGAAAGAGGGAAGGTATACTTGATCGGGGTTGTGGGAAGCCCAGCTCAGAGGCTATCAGAAGGCATGGTTCTCTAAAGATGGACAGACTAGAGGTATCCATATTTTGGTGACAGGATCATTAGAACTTTTTGATGAGTAAAGTATGAATATCTGTGTGTTAGTCCGGATAGACTAGAAGAACAAATTTCAAAGCCACCCATATGTATATAAGGAATGGGTTTATATTCAAGGGGAACAGGACATTGAGAAAACATCCCAGCCCAGTCCAGTTCAAAGTCACAAGTCAGATATTAACCCATATGCCTGAAATTGGTCCATAAAGTCTCCTTCTGAGTCACGAAGTCACAGGTCAGTGGCTACAGAGTCCCGGCACCGACAGGGGTCTCCCCATAGCTCCTCGCTTCCAGGACTCAGGGTCCATCAACAGCATCCTGTGGTGGCGGAAGCAACTCATCGCTGGAAGAGACCTCCATGTGGCTCCATCAGGGCAAAGCCCTGTGGTTTCTCCACCGGCTACTCTAGCCTCCCAGATGCCGCCATTCTGTGTTGCCTGTGATTAATCATCTCTGAAACTAACTCCCATCAACTGGGGAAGATAGCTTCTCATCTTCACGAGGGAAATATCGTAAGATTTCCCAGGAGTCTCAGGTGAAAGCCATGGCCACACAGAGGCCTCATCGGCTACTCAATGGCTATCTCCAGATTAACAGGCCAGGCTCCACCCCTACATTTCAATCATAAAATTAACATAAATACATATCTGCCACAACCTGTCAGTAACTGGAGTGAAAAAGTTTACATCACTATTTCTATCTCTCATCCTATAATAATGTCATTTTAAATTATTTTGAATCTTCTTTACATGAATCAATCACATATATTGATGCCTCTCCTAACATTTATTTACTTTCCAAAGTTCGTGCTCCAAATACTCTAGGCACAGGATCCTTAATTAAATAATTGAGTTAGTCTGGATAGACTAGAGGAACAAATTTCAGAGATAAGCATATAGGTATAAGGAAAGGATTTATATACAAAAGAAATGTGACCCTCTGAAGGCATCTCAGTCCAGTCCAGTGCAAAATCGTAAGTCCAATAATAACCCATATGCCCGAAATCAGTCTATAAAGTCTGCACAGGTCAGTAGGTGCAGAATTCTGGCATTGGCAGGGGTCTCCCCATGGCTCCTCGCTTCCAGGGCTCAGATCCATCAACAGCATGCCGCTCCAGCTTCAGAGGTCTGTCTTCATCAGGGCTAAGCCGTGTGGTCTCTCCATTGGCTACTCCAGCCTCCCAGCCACCGCCATTCTGTGTTGCCTGTGGTTAATCATCTCTGAAACTAACTTCCAACAACTGGGGAAGATAGCTTCTCATCTTCACGAGGGAAGTATCGCGAGATTTCCCTGGAGTCTCAAGTGAAAGCCATGCCCACACAGAGGCCTCAGCTACTCAATGGCTTTCTCCTGATTAACAGGCCAGACTCCACCCCTACATCTCAATTATAAAATTAACATAGACACATGATGGCCAAAATAATAAGAGTTTAACCTTTTAGGGAAAAACAAGCAAACAAGAAATACAGTTTTTAAACATAAACTCTCATATACTAAACCTTTATTTTTAATGCCAGTACTAAGAAAAGTTCTACTTCCTATTCACATTTTCCAAATAAAATGCAAAGTGAGCATACATGAAGCTATTCTAACTATGAAGTTTTGTTTTTGTTGTCTTGAGCTGCCATCAAATCCACCTCTGAGACATCCACAAAGAACACAATGGAATGTTGGGCATATTGTTGCAGATATTAAACTCTGCAGATGGATTTTCACTGAGTGAACTCTGAAAGCATTGCTAGGAGTGTCTCACCCACTTTTTCTGGAAGCCCAATGGGAGCATAGTCAGCATTGCAGAAACACACAAACCTCCTGTGCTGGATAAGTGGTAGTTGCACATGTGCTACTTTGACCAGGAATGGAACTCAAACATCCAACATGAAAAGTGAGTATTTGACCACTGAACTACCGGTGATTTAGACAAGGGATTTTAGATGGATAGAAAACATTTTGTTTCAACTAAGCTATTTCATGAATAATTTCGTTTTTGTCAAAATAGAATGAAGTGTCAAGGCTCCCACTTCTCTTTATATTAGTACCTGCTGTATTGGTGGTCAAAGTCTAATGCGTTGACAGGAGAATACTTACTAAAACAAAAGTTAATAGTCAGCATAGAAAATTCTTAAAATCCATCTGAACTCTCATAAAAATTTCATTATTTATAGGTTTAAATGTGTACCTTTAATGCAGAAACATCATTATATTCACATTGCTTTTAGCAAGCACTGGTTGCTTTCAGAAAAAAAAATATGATTCTTACCTAAATGTTTTATTGACTTTATTGGAGCCCAAATATCCCCATAGTATGCAAAGATTCCCTCTCTTTTGAAGCAAATTCTAGCCATATTTGCACTTCTGACACTGAAATTAAAATTTAAGTATAAGGCATATTAAAATTTATAAATGCACCATAGATAACTTTGCTAATGTGAGAGAAGTAAGGTTTAAAAGAAGCATAGCAAAATATAAAAGTCCCAATCAAGGACTCATAAGCTAATTTCTACATTTAAACACCACCACTCCTGTGTAGGAATACTATTTCAAGTTGCTCATCTTCATCTCAGAAGGAGAATTGCTTTAAGAAATCCTCAATTTGTTTGCTTCCTTCAGAGGTATATTATACAGTTGAAAAATTTATACCTTATAGAGATTGGTGCAGTCTGTGTATAGTTGTGTGTAATATCTGTGTTTTATGAAAGTTGTGCTGTGTGTTGTGTGATCTGTGTGTAGTACAGTGTGTGATTGTGGTATAATGTGAGTATACATACTGTGTAGTGTGTGTGTTAGTATGGGTTGACTAAAGAAACAAATTCAAAGACATTCATATATGAGTAAAAAAGAGCTTTCTATCAAAGAGTAATATTATCAAGAAAACATCCCAGCCCAGTCCAGAATAGGTCATAAGTATGATATTAGCCCATACGTCTGATACTCATCCATAAATCTCTCTTCAGACTCGTGCAGCAACATGCAGTGATACATGCAGTGAACATGCAGTGAATTCAGGAAGGTCACAGGTCAGTAGATGAAAAGTCTTGTGGACTCAATGAAGGTAGAAGCATTCCAGCACTGGTGTGGAACTCCACATGACTCCTCTAGTTCTCCAGGTATGGCTCTTCAACAGAGAGAGGTTCTTGCATGGCTTGTCAACAGAAAGATGAAGACCAAGAGAGAAAGGAACTTTTCAAATCATCATGAGAAAGCCATTTTCAAAAGGAGACATCATTAGGTTGTGAACTGATTGACAGGCTAGGTCACACCCCTTCACTCTCAACACACTCAAATTGACACAAGATTATGTAACTATCACAGTGTCTGTGATGTATGTGTGTCAAAGTATTGAGTTAGTGGAATTTTATAGGATGTACACCTTTATGGTGCCTTGACTTGTGAGCATGGGTGTGATGGTGGTGGTATATGCCAAATGTGTGATGGTGGGTGCGCAGAGAAAGCTTAATATTGTTTCAGAGGCAGATTTGTTTTCTTGCATCTTTTTATAAGATAATTGATTTAAGATTCAGATTTCATTTGAACTCTCAGTGTCTGCCTTTCTCCTTAACCTAAAATAGTTAAATTTATTCATTATAAATAAAATTCTGATAATACCACTTTCCATCAGGATTATGGTGAGGATTAAATGAGAAAACACTCAGAATGGATGGAGCATGGTGAGTGTCATAGAATCAGGACCATTTACTGTGCGACCTTTGACAAATCTCTAACTGCTAGTGCTTTCCAATTCTTCATCTGAAAAGGAGGGTATTGCACTAAATTGTGGTTAAGATCTCTTTCATGTGTAAAATGTCATGATTCCTTTTTTATGATAACTGGACCCTAGGGGAAAATAAGCCTATGACCTATTTTCTCATTAATACCATTTGTAGAACAACAGGACTCAATATTCTACTGCACTGGAGAAATCAAAACATCATTATTTTGTAGTAGGTTTCATTCTATTCCCTGGAAATGTGTCAGATAGGGAAATACCAAGAATACAGAGTAGGCAATTTCCACTACTTCACACATGTGGTAGAAGAGGGAGAATGCATTGTTCTCTTATATAGGAAGTTATGAAGGTGTTGCTGCTCAGTATCTTAAATCTAGAGATGGTGCTGAAAATAGGTAATTAAAATTATTGCATATCAATCTTTCAAATATTACATGGCACATTCTTATGCCAAATGAGTGTTTATTAATCTGAAATCAAAATTTAACTGAGTTTTTTGTATTTTTATTCTTAAATCTGGCCACCCTAAGCCACAATTCATCTGGATGTTATTTCAAATTTCCACTAAAGGCAAAATCACTCACATTTACCCTCAAGTCTGTCTCCCCTTCTGTATCCTACTGCTTCTTGATAGCGGTTGTATCCTTTATTAAACTTTAAATTTGAATAGCTTCACCATCTCTTTACTTTCATTTTCTATTTGGTTTAATGAAAATTTCTAACTAAGCTACTATCAGGCATTTTCTCAAATATAAATTGAGTAACATTAACCTGCTGCTTAGTAACCTCTGCCCTTCCTCAGCAGTATGGTATGTGGTTAGGTCCCCTGAAGTCAGCCCCAACTTATGGCAATGCAGTAAAACAAACATGCCTGGTTCTACACCATCCTCACAGTTGTTGTCATGTTTAAGCTCATTATTGTAAGCACTGTGTCCATCTATCTTGGGGAGGGTCATCCTCTTTGCCCTGCCCCTCTACTTTCTCGAGCATGATGCCCTTTTCCTAAGTTTGAACTCTCCCGAGAACCTGCCCGTAGTATGAAGCCTCTCCTTATAAACTTGAATAGGATCCAAATCTAAGAGGCAGGGCTAGAACAGTGATCACAGCAAAAGCATTGCATCACTGATAACTCACATATAGGATAGTTATTAAAGTGTAAGTGGTGAGACATTGTACAAATGATAAATACAAAGAAAAATTGATACAGGGTATTAATCTTTCCAAGAGAAATGGACAAGTTAATACATTCTGATTGAAGTCAGAGGTTAAATGTATGACTAGTTTGTGCTGACGCTTTAGCAATAATGAAAAAGGCCCGTCAGAGCATCGTTACAGCCCCAAATTTGCTACACTGAATAAATTGGGAGGCCAAATATCTCTGGATAAAATCAATGATCTTCCCTAGAGTTTGGAATCACAACAAGTGGAAGTGGTCACTTGTCCTTGTTGTGACAGAGAAAGCAATATTCCAACAAGTTATGCAGTGATTAAGATAATCATAAGGAAACGGAGACCTCATCTAGAAAGTCTGTGAAAGACTTTCACCCTGCATGGTGACTGCAGGGTATTTGTACCAGACAAAGAAAACTTGTTTAAGTGTAAGTTTGTCTCAGAGAACTGTCTCATATCTGCTAACTGACAACAAGAGATCTTGGAAAAAGCACAGAAGAACTCTGAAAAACATTTCAATTTTTCTCTCTGGCTTCTGACAAGATATAACAAATATTGTTCAAATAGCCTTTTGCATTTGTTGGATAAATGAAGAGATTGACACCCGAGAGGAACTGCTGTCATTGAAAGCCAGGCAGATCGGTCTGATCAATGAACACAGCAATGGCCAACATTTGAAGTCAAGTTGCTACAGATGGAGTTCCTGCCATGGTTGGTGCACACAAAAAAATATTAATTAGAGTTGTCATGAAAGAACTGACTCATCTCTGTCTTGATCAAAGTTATTTAAGTATATGCTCCGGAATCATTTACCAAGAAATTCACTGTGCACAATCCTGTGATTCAACAATGTGATGTCAGAAGTAGTGATAGGGAAAGAGTTTGCCCATAGCTAAGGGTTTAACAGCTCCAGTTGGAGGAGTTCCTGAATGATCTTGACTCTGTGAATGGCTATCTTGTTTATCAATATGATGTGCCATGACTGAGCCAAGGGAGCAAGTCCATGAGGCTCTACAAACTCTGGGGTGCAATCAAGCAAATCATGAAGAAAAAGGGAAAACCTATCTGGGAGATAAATGGCATCCAAGTGACTATGTGACTTAATAAAGTGAACATTACCAAGTACTTCTCCAAGCTGAACTTTAGTGACACTTAAATATGCTGGCAAATATGTGGAATTGATTGAATTATTAAATGAAGGATTCAAGTATATTGAGATGATTTAGGGCCACAGTGAGACATATGGTACAAAGCATCTCTATCTTTCTTGTGTACTCTATCTCTGTCTGCCAGCTCTTCTCGCTCTCCCCACCAGGAAGTAGCTGTGAATAGGGAGCCTACCTTTGAAGAAGTCCACATGACAAAGAATCTAAGTAGGACCCAGGAAAACAGACAGAGAGACACTGAAATCTCTAGTCCAACATTACAAAAGGTACAGTCCTGTCCCGAACATGGGGAAGAGCAGGAATAGATTCTCCCTAGTCAAGCCTCATTTAAGGCCAGAGCCTTAATGTCCTCACAGAATGTGGCACAGAGTCCCCAGCTAAGTCTGGCCAATATTCATGATCCAAGAGACTCTGAGACCATCAGGTTGTGAGCTGCTGAGATGTAGGATTATTCTGACCCAGAGAAAAATGTTCTTCTCTAGCCCAGGTGACCCTGGACACAGTCCCACTTTCCTCTTCTCCCCAGCACACTGGTTTCTCACCCTTCTCTGGAAAAGCTCACATCTGCCTGCAGATCTTGGCACCAGCAGTCCATGTTCTTCTCATGGGTTGTAACGCACACTGGGTTAGTGTCTCTTGTCCATTGTGTCACACATCAATGACAACTTGGTGAGTCCTCTTGGACCCCCAGTCAGGGTCTTCCAGCAAACTGTTAATTTTCCTTTGAGGACTGTAATGATTTCTTTTACATATAACAGCTTACATCCTTCTGTCCCCCTCCAGATAGTGAGCTCCCAGAGCATGGAACACAGAGGACAATTTTGGCTCCCATGCAAACCTAACTTGTACCTGATCCAGGACAATCAATCAGACAAAATTGTTGAATGAATAAATGAGAAGACTTGCACACTTTTCACCTCTGACTGAATCACTGAACAGCTAAAATCACATGCTTCACCAAAGAGGAGCCATCACAGCCATCATATTTGGGGTGAGCTAGTTAAATGTTTCACTAGCAAGGACTCGATATGATGCTGTGTCAGGCAGGGTTCTCTTAGAGAAATAAAAATCAGGACACTAGTAATTCTTTTTATATATTTATATAGAGAGAAAGGTAAATAAGATAAGAAAGAGTTAACTATCTATAAAGCTCAAGTCTTGAGAGCCACTGAGTAGTCCTCTGTTGAGCAATTCAGGCTATCTGGTCACAGGCAGCAAACAGCAGAGCAAGTCACCAATAATCAGCCAGATGACAGAGTCCAACAGTCGCCAGCTCAAGAGATGTATATCCCAGGAGTGTGGTGAAGTAGGGCTTGAAGGAACCTCAACTCAAAGCTCCACAGTCCACGATTAGGTGTCCCATGGGTAGTGTCGCTTGGAGGTCAAGACACAGGATGAACAAGGCAGCTCTCTGGTCTGAAGATCCGGAAGCATTAGAGAGAGGGCAGGAGTCGCCGAGCCCTTCCTATCTCTGCCCTTCAGTTCATTGCGTGTGTTCATTGACCGTGCCGTCACAACAGACCCACCAATTTTCTGTGGCCATATTGGCATAACAAACCTATCCATCACAATCCACCCCTTGCCAACATGGCACCTCTACACAATTTTTTACCCATATAGAATTTCCAGACATCAATGAAATCAAACTTATATTTAACATCAAACAACTATCATAAATATAAATGAGAACACACTGAGTCCAATTGTAGCTGATATATCATACATGAGCAAAGAAAAGATTCAATAAGCTCATAAACAGAAAGGACATGAACAATCACAAACCTCGCTTCTGCAATTGATCACGTTGTCGTAATTGGTAGGTAGAATTATCTTCTTCTACTATCCATTTTGTATTACCTTTGTCCTCAGCAATCACTTCAGCTGGTTGTGGTTTTTTGCCTGGTGGGTTGACCCAGACCTTCATTTCTGAGGGGTCTAGATCATTAGATGTCCTGTCATGATGGGGTTGCTGTAATTTACCATTAACTTTTATCACAAGGCATGGTAGCACTAAGGGTCGGCCTATGGGATCTCCTGCATTCCAGACATAATCCTCTTTACCTCCATTATGTAACACCAATCCAATTTCTTTTTGATAATCTGGATCAATCACACCATTCAGTACAGTGACATCCTTCCTGATCTGTTGATCCAAAGGCGTGAGAAGCCCAAAGTGGCCAGGGGGCATTCTAAGCTGCCAGTTCAGTGGAATCCGTGCTGTGTTTCCAGGTGGGGGAAGCGGGACCAGGACCTCCAGTCCCGAAGAACATAGGGTTGCTGGGACAGGAAGCAAAAATGCTGCAAGTGGATCAATAGGAGTAATAGTGAGTGGTGCCACTCCAGTTTCCACCCCTTTGTTCCTGGACCCATGAATCCTGGCTATTGGAGACACAGCACCATATATTGCCTGCTGGTTTAAAGCATATACAGCTTCCTGGAGAACACTGCCCCAGCCTTGCAAGTTATTGTCACATAGTTTGTATCGCAGTTGTGTCTTCAGGAGCCCATTCCATCGTTCTATCAAGCCAGTTGATTCAGGATGAGGAACATGATATGACCAGTGGATTCCATAGGCATGGGCCCATTGCCACACTGAATTTGCTGTAAAGTGAGTTCCTTGATCTGAAATAATTCTATGAGAGATGGCATGCATGTGGATGAGGCATTCTGTAAGTCCACGAATGGTGGTTTGGGCAGAAGCATTGCATGCAGGGAAGGCAAATCCATATCCAGAATAGGTGTCTATGCCAGTCAGAACAAAGCGCTGCCCCCTCCAGAATGGGAGTGGTCCTATATAATCAACTTGCCACCAAGTTGCCGGTTGATCTCCTCGAGGAATGGTTCTGTACCTTGGACTTAATGTCAGTTTCTGCTGCTGGCAAATAGGGCACTCAGTAATGGCTGTGGTCAAGTCAGCCTTGGTGAGTGGAAGTCCATGTTGCTGTGCCCATGCATAACCTCCATCCCTGCTACCATGTCCACTTTGTTCATGTGCCCATTGGGCAATAACAGGAGTGTCAGAGGAAAGAGGAGGGCCAGTTTCCACAGTTTGTGCCATCTTATCTACTTTATTTTTAAAGCCCTCCTCTTCAGAAGTAACCCTTTTTTGAGCATTCACAGGAGACACAATTACATTTACTTTTTTGGCCGATTCAGAGAGCTCCACCCACATACCTCTTCCCCACACTTCCTTGTCACCAATCTTTCAATCATGTTCCTTCCATGTCCCTGACCATCCAGCCAAGCCATTAGTCACAGCCCAGGAATCAGTATACAGTCTCACATCTGGCCCCTTTTCCTTATAGGTGAACTGAATGGCCAGGTGCATTGCTCAAATTCTGCCCATTGGGAGGATTTTCCTTCACTACTATCTTTCAGGGAGATCCTAGAAAGGGCCTGTAGCACTGCTGCTGTCCACTTACGAGTGGACACTTACCTGCATATCGTGCAGAGCCATCCATAAACCAAGCATGACTTTTCTGTTCTTTAGTCAAATTATTATAAGGACTTCCCAGGAGGCCATAGGTGCAAATTTGGAAAGAGAAGATAATGTGACTGGAATGGGTACTGTGGGCATTTGGGCCACTTCATGCAGCTTACTTGTACCTTCAGGTCCTGCTTTGGCCCGATCTCCTATGTACCACTTCCATTTAACAATGGAGTGTTGCTGTGCATGTTCAACTTTATGACTCTGTGGGTCAGACAATACCCAGTTCATGATGGGTAGTTCAGGCCTCATGGTGACTTGGCCCAAGGTGAGGCATGCAGTCTCCACCTAAGTCCAGTAACAGGCCAACAGCTGTTTTTCAAAGGGGAAGTAGTTGTCTGCAGAAGATGGCAGGGTTTTACTTCAAAATCCCAGTGGTCTACGCTATTGTGTTAGTTCGGGTAGAGTAGAGGAACAAATTTCAAAGACACACATATGGATATAAGGAATGGGTTTATATTCAAGAGGAACAGGACATTGAGAAAACATCCCAGCCCAGTCCAGTTCAAAGTAATAAGTCTGATATTAATCCATATGCCCGAAATCAGTCTATACATTCTCCTTGCGACTCACAAAGTCATAGGTCAGTGGGTACAGAGTCCCGGCACCGACAGGGATCTCCCCATGGCTCCTCACTTCCAGGGCTCAGGGCCCATAAACAGCATCCCGTGGTGGCAGAAGCAACTCATCACTGGCAGAGGCCTCCATGTGGCTGTCTCAGCCTCAGAGGTCCAGCTCCATCAGAACAAAGATGTGTGGTCTCTCCGCCGTCTACTCCAGCCTCCCGGATGCCACCATCCTGTGTTGTCTGTGTTTAATCGTGTCCGAGACAAACTCCCAACAACTGGGGAAGATAGCTTCTCATCTTCATGAGGGAAATATCGTGAGATTTCCCAGAAGTCTCAGGAGAAAGCCATGCCCACATAGAGGCCTCATTGCCTACTCAATGGCTATCTCCAGATTAACAGGCTAGACTTCACCCCTACATCTCAATCATAAAATTATTATAAGCACATGACTGCCACAGCTGTGATTCACCAATAGGGGTCTGCCAAAGATGCCACACTGCATTTTTAGCAACAACTGATACTTCTAGCACCATTGGGTCAGCTGGATCATGTGGTCCCAGTGTCAAAGCAGCTTGGACGGCAGCCTGAACCTGTTGCAGAGCCTTTTCTTGTTCCAGGCCCCACTCAAAATTCGACCTGATAAATAGGTCAAAGTACAACACCCAAATGAGGGATATGTTGCCTCCAAAATCTGAAAAGGACCACTAGGCGTTGTGCCTACTGTTTCGTTGTTGGGGGAGCCAGATGCAATAG